>CALNHX010004174.1:0-133232 GCA_940337035.1 Agriotes lineatus | reverse complement strand
AACAAAACTTTTACACAATTTAAATACTAATTACTTCATGTTGTTATCACGGAGATGTGTCGGAAAACGTAAAATAAAGCAACCACTTGATTCAATGTCTGTTGGGTTATCGCTGGCAGTACTTTTGAACCGTATCATAGTTCAGCAATTGTCTAAAACATCGTGACCTCTAAATAATATCAGTGTATTAAATAACAATAAAAGTAAGAAATTAATTGCTAATTTATGGGGGTTGAAAAAATGTACCTTAAAAATTACTGTAATAATTATTTTCAAAAACTGAAAGCAAAATATAAACAACAATATATTTTACTCTTCTTTTAGAATTTATATAATCTAGCAGTTTCATAATTAAAATTAGAATACAACAATATCCCAGTAAACTAAACGGATACTTTTATAAAAGCTTATTGTAGGGTACTTAAACTGTACCACTCTTGAAAACAGAAAATATTACTAAAGTGTTTTAATTAAAATATACCTATTCTCCTAAATTGTTCTATTTTCTGGTATTTTAACACTTCATCGTTTCACAAGTACAAAGTCAACTGTGAAATTCATAAGCTGCAACAAAGATAAGTTAAAAATGTCTTCTGTTTGTATTTCATATTTTAATAAATCTAAATTATTAGCGGAAAGTTAATTTTGTTAGCATAGCAAACAGTCTAAATAAACAATTATTATCTAATATATCCAGAAAATGGTAAATTTCAGTGAGTTAGTAAGTGAAACCAGGGAGATGTGAACATTTGCAACAAATTAGTTACAAGACATAGAAGAAGAAAAAGTGTTATCTTTACTTCGTAAAGCCATCTGCCGACACCCATTTAATTTTGATTTTTTGGGCGAGTTCGCCCCTGTTAATTCCTTTAGATGCAATTGTAATAGGCGTGATTTAGCTTGCAACTGGACGGCGCCCGCCAGACCACTGACTGACGGTGGATCAGAAATGTTCTTCGTGTCTTACACCCCGCGCGCAAGCAGAGAAAGTGCATTTGCCTTTTTTGGCAAGTTCTTGCCCTTCGCTCCGGACAGTGAAGTCTTCGTTGCAAAGCAAGAGCGACGCTCTCGAACGGCCGTTTTACGCGGTAAGCGCGAGATTCAGCCCGAGGTATTTCATCGTGTCGTATGCAGTGCGCGGTGCGGGAACTTAGTCCGCCGTTCAAAAACATTGGATTTACATGAAAGGATTCCTTAATAAAATTACGAAACGGATGGTATTGTCGGGTCAATAAAAACTGTTTCGTAAACTACCTCCTGATTTACCTATCCTGTCTTTCTTCGGCGACCCCATCTCGTCCTGCACGCACACTTGAAACCATTTGCCTTTCTCTTCGGTTATTACATCACCGCTGCTTTCGAGTTGGACTCCCCATCTCAAGTGGACAAACGCCTCCAGCAACCCCTTGTTCTGCCCATCTTCTTTCGCTTGGGCATGTGATAACACTCTCAGAGGGCAAATTCTCCCACCAGCGTATGTAAGTCCCAGTGGTCAGCGCTGTCGCATACATCGGCTCAGGGCATCGCCTGTTTCCTCTTTCGGATTCTAGGGGAGCAAGTAGAAAGTTAAGTACAGAATTCGTAGCGCCAGATAACCCAATTTTTAAGCTCATTTCTAGCATTAACGCATTGTTTAGCGAACTCGCCCAGTTTCTACTAACCCACTAGCCGGGGTAAGCTAGTGCAGGGATAAAACACCCACGCCTTGGAGAAATATAATCTCTGAAAGTAATTGTACATCAGATTTGACATGCCCTTCAGAGGCTTATTATTTAAATACGGTTATGTAACAACCTAATGCCTACTTGAGAGTCTATTTGTGTTGGAAATATCGTTTAGTCGTGTAACAAAAGTAAGTAGATTTTTATGCAACGAAACGTACACTTTATTCCTTAAACTGAGGTTTGACATTTCTACTCTACTTTTTAGTATTTTTTAAGAATTAAAACTCTAGTTCATCGTTGTATATTTTTTATAATAATTGCTACTACTATGGCTTTTGCCGCTTCTCGCATCTCAACTTCCACTGTCTCCTATTCTGCCAGTCTCCTTCATGGAGTCCTCTGGTTTCCATATTCTGTTCTACGTTGACTTTCCAGTTTTTCCGAGGGCTTTCCTCTCTTCCTCCGTTCTGATGACGTCCATTTTAATACTTTTTTTGTCCACCTGCTGTCGTCCATGCGTTGGAGATGCCCATACCACATTAGTCGTTTGCATTCAATAGTATCCAAATGCTTTGCTTTACCTTTATGATCTCACGTATCCTGTCGTTCCTAACGTGGTCCAGTTTTGAAATTCTTGCACTCCCTCGCCAGGAATCCATTTCAAGGGATAGTAATTATTGACTATCTTTTTTGTTAATTTCTTATGTCTCGGAACTGTATGTGCTAATACTCTGCACGATCGTTTTGTATAAGGTAGTCTTAGCTTTGCTGTTGATATTTTTACTCCAAAGCAGTGAATTTAATTGGAAAATTGTTCTTCTTCTCTGTCTTAGTTTATTTGAAATATCTTTACTGCTTCTTCCATTTGACGAAAGAGTTACGCCCAAATATTTAAATGAGGAAAAGTGTTTTATTACGCAGTTTTCTAAGTTAAGATCGCTCTTGTCATTCTCATCGCCTGCTATCATGCATTCTGTTTTTTCTATGTTTATGACAAGGCCCCACTTCTCATATCCCTCCTTCAGTTTGCGCAGTATATAGTTGATATCATCTCTATCCGTGGCTAGAACTACCTGATCATCAGCGAACAGTAAGGTATACAGCACTTCGTCATCAATTGGTATTTCTATTCTGCCGCATTTTTCCTTCCAATTTCTCAATGCTTCTTCCAAATAGATCGTAAATAAAAGAGTAATCAGAGTGCAGCCTTGTCTTAGGCCTTTTGATACTGAGAAATTTCGTTAATAACTTTCACTGCACTGGTACATATACTGCAAAGCTAGCCCTCTCATAGGGCTTATTTAAAATCTTTTACCACAGGTAGCTTAAAATCAGTCGAAGAATTATTTGGTTCTTTCAGATATGCATCACAGTGTAGCATAAATATCAACAACAGACTTTTAAAATGTTTATTCTATTTAAACTTGTTTATAACAAGTAACTGAGATGTATATTATTGACAAAAAAACAATATTCTTGCTAGTAGACGCTGTGTCGATGGCTTCGTCAGCAACCAGCCTTGCTCTGCTGGAATGTCGTCCGACCTAACTCACAGGGGTGTAGATCGAGTCCCAGAACTCGTCCGGAAGTTGTTTTGCTTATTCGGGGTCCGCTTCGTGTAAATCCGCGTTCGCTAATGGCCGCGGTCAAATGCCTCGTTGTGTTTATGTTTTGCTAAGAAAACAGAAGCCCAAATTAATACAAATCGTGCCAATATTTACTTACACGGGCAGCTACGATTTATGCCGGGAGTTGGGTGCGTGATCCTACAGCGTTGCCTGCCGGGCCTCTTGAGTATTTCCTATGAGAGGAGAAAAAAACCTTCACCAGCTCAGGCTCCCTGAGAAGTGCTCCTCCAGGGGTTATCGAGCTAGAGCTCGGACGAGATCTTTCTCTTAGGGCTGGTTAATAGAAGTCTGAGTGGTCGAGTAGAGCATCTCGTGGAGCTGTCCCACTCGATCGTACTCGGGAAATATTAATAATTAACCTAGTGAAGAGGATGCGAGTTTTACGCCACCAATTCAACTAAGTTCTGGGTTAATTAGTAATGGCCCTAGTGAAGAGGATGCACTATTTAGCCACCATTCAACTAAGTTCAGGTTTAATTAATGATGGTTTTAGTGAAGAGGATGCAATATTTAGCCACCAATTCAACTAAGTTCGGGTTTAATTAATAATGGTTTTAGTGAAAAGGATGCAATATTTAGCCACCAATTCAACTAAGTTTAGGTTTAATTAATAATGGCTTTAGTGAAAAGGATGCAATATTTAGCCACCAATTCAACTAAGTCCCGGGATAATTAATAACGGTAACAGGTCGGGATTCGGCATTCAGGGAAATAATGGCTCTGGGAGAATCTCTTTCTGGAATGAGCTGCGTACGTACTTTTATACGGCCGAAAGCCTCGAAGTGGGGGCGGACAGCGCGCGACGCATCCCCGCTGTTGTTGGACGTGACGTCAGTCCCTGCTTGCTTCTTATCTGTCTGGCCATTGATACGAGGTGTTTTTTATAGTAATGCTAATATAGGCGATGAATAAATTTTAAATATTGTTTTAATATTTAGGGCTGAAATTTATTATGGAGACTAGCGTTACAACACAATATAATTCTTTCACCGCGTGTATATAGACTGTGGAGATTTTATTTCTTTTCATACAAGGCCATAACTTATTCAATGGCACGGTGTCATAAGCCTTCTGAAGATCCACAAATGCCATATAAACTGTTCTTCCCATTTCTGTTATTTTGATCTATAACAGCAAATACACCGTCTATACAGGAGCGTCCTGTCCTGAACCCATTTTGCTCTTCAGATTCTCTAAATTCTATATACATTGTTATAATTGACTATGTTAGAATGGTCTTTATGAAGGTAAATGATTTTATGTTATAACAATATTTATTATGCTTTAGCTATTACGTCTGACTTTTATTAATGGTTTAATTTATTTTCAATCAATTCACTTTTAAAATGAAATTAAGTAACTCATTTACCCTTTTATAAATTATGAATTACCAATATTATTAAATACATATCTCTAGCTCCGGTAGAAAAAATTTACTCTTAACTGAAAACACAAATCGGATTCACACATAATCAAGACTGCTTTTATTCCTGAATATTCATTTTTTAATTCTGTGAGAAACTGCACGTCTGTCAATGTCCAATGTCACTTCAAATTATGCAAGTGCAGAATCAATTACAAATACCTTTTCGTTACATTACTTGTCATTCAACAAATATCAAATAGTAAGTACTCCTCTTTTTAAAATTACATCACTTTACTCTTTCCATATTTTTCTTTCAGTTTATTACATAAATACCTGTAGCCTGTCACCTCTCTATGGACCTCGATATGCTCCTTTACCAAGTCAAATGCATCCGGTAACCTCACAGAAATCTCCCAACGTCCAAAAAAATCCTATCACGAACTCTACCAACCACGAGGAACCGCAAAGACTTTCCAGCCAAACACGACAAGGCACCTACCACTTTCTCTAACAGAACTGCAAAAACTGATCAGCAGCAAACGCCTTCTACGTCTTCATTCCAAAATGCAAAAGCCACCTACAACCTAGTATTACGAACCTCGACTAGATGCGAGCTGCAAAATGACACTTCAATAACAAGCTTGGCGAAGTACAACTCCAGGAGATGAAAAACCTTGTATCCACACCACAAAACGCTCACTCTGCTAACAAGCTCGATGTAAACCACTTCCAGTCAAACCATTCCTTGCTATCCAAGTCATATGATGTAATTGATTGATAATAAACTTAGTTCTGCATCCAATTTCATGAATTGCTTTTGTAGATTATAACTGTATTACATATGGCACTCTCACCACATCCTTTCTTCTCGTTACCATTTCTACATCTTAAAATCTTTTAAAATTTTATTTTAATTCTCTTCTCGCAAATTTTACTTTAATTCACAGCCCTTTACATTCCAAACAGATTAAAATCTTTTTATAAAAGGTTTATTTTTTAGAAAATTGAACCGCTTACAAAAGTATAAAATTTTTTTAGTTCAAAATTAAATTCTCATTTTCATAATAATCAAAAATCTCCGTAGTGATATTGTTTTGCATATTTTTTTAAGTCCAACACTATATAATCTGTATAATATTTATTTAACACACACTATTGTGAATGATATTTCTCGAATAGGTATTTGATATTAATCCTTCACTTTATTTTAGATAATAATTAAATTATATTAGAACCTTTATGTTTTTTGTATAGCATCATTCAATTGAATTTTAATTCTATTTCATTTCTTTACCAAACACATTAATAATTTTGATATTCTTCTAATACTTTGTAATTTAATACTGTATTCTTTTAACCTTTTTAATTTGATATCAAAACCTTACACTAAAACCACTACAATATATTACTAGATTGTAGAAAAACAATGAAGTTTCACGATTTTTAAAATGAATTGAGTCATTCATACTATTTACGTAATCTAATAATTCGATATCAAAACATTCCTAAGGTTAAGGGATCTTTAAGTACCTCTCTACATTCTTTTTGTAATCATCTTATCATGATGTAGCAGACTGCACAGCTGATGCAATACTAAACACGTAGTTCTCATTTTCTAACAAAACATTTTATTTTCGCTTATCTAGGAAATGACACTTCAATTTGTTTTCCTGAAATCGTCAAGAAAGTGGGCCATGTCAAGACTCAGTTTGATCTTGAAAGTGTCACTTTGCAAGACTAGTCCACTTTTGAGATTTTTGCAAGACTAGTCATTTTTACTTTACATCACCTAGGTGACCGGTCATCTTCACCATGCGGCTTGATGCGATAGTATTCTATTTTTAAATTTTTAAAGATGCCTGAAAAAAAATGAAAATAAATTCCTCCAGCTTCCTTTGCAACTGTTTTTTGCATAAGGTTCGGTAAAGCCTATGACATACAATATTAAATAGCTTTGGCAGTGTTGTTCCTTTCCAAGACGGTGTCGCCGCAAGAAAGCCAAAAGGCTTGCTGGAGATTGAAACATGACTAGCAAGCGGTGCTCTTGGCGCCCTCTCTTGGCGACGGATGGAACCGTGGAGCGGTGTAGATCCGTGATGCCAAATCCTGCACGCACTAGATGTTACCCACCTGCTAAGAGAGATTTCAGAAAAAATGTAATACATTACACAGCATGAAAGTGTCTATGTTTGACTCGGAGGCTTTGAAGAAGTACTCGGACGCTTCGCGTCCTCGTATTCTTTAACAACCCTCCTTATCAGCAAAGTATCACTTTCATGCCTTGTAATGTAATATACTATTTCTGCATATTGATACTTGAGAACATTTCCAGCAACTCTAATAAACTTTTGACATATCTTGAATAATTATAGTGCTTTACATGAAACCGAAAAAAGTTATCGTTGAGTTATCAAATAGTACTTAATTTCAACTGAATGAAATTATGGGCAAAATAAGTTTCAGGGTAGGCAGGAACGAACTCCCAATTATGAAAATATAATTCCAAAAATGTTTGGTCATCATACGTATGTTAATCGCAATCGGGGAACACTCTGTATATTAAAATATTATGTATGAGGTATTTGCATGCTACCTGCATCTATATGTAATTTAATTTCGATGATAAAGATCCAAGGACTTGTCAATAGATCACACCAAATAATGTCTATTAAAAAACACATGTATTAGTGGATTAGTAGTAGTAGTAGTATTAGTGCAAGACATGGTTCAGTAAGGAGGTGTTTACAAGTCAGGATTCCATAAACATTATATAAGTGACTATTTAGTTCACCCATTGTTACGCTCATTTTGACGTTTTCCTGTTTATTGATTGAAATAAGTTAGTCAGATTTGGTCATTTACTTTATTTTCCTAAATAATACAATACTTTACTTTGGATAGGCAACTTTGTTAACATCTACCTTTAATTTCAAACTTAATGCTACAATGCTGTTATCAGTTCAGAGCATTCTGCATTCTTTAGTTTTTTACGTTGGCCAACTTTCCAATTTTTGGGAACTTTGATAAGCTGAATTGGGCTGGTTTTGAGCATTTTTCGGCTATTTTCCTGGCAAGTCTTGCGTTGTGAAAGTTGGAATTGCTTCCTATGGGGGCTAGTCCTCGCGGCTTTGGAAGCTATCTTCATAGTTGGAAGGATTTAGAGGCTCCGCTTTCCCTACTGGAATGCTCGGAGATTGGTATTGGTGTCGCCGGCATTCGTTTCGTCACAGACGGATTTCTTGGGACGTTCCTTCTTCACACGCCCGACAACGAGTTGACTGCACAACATCTTAAACCATTAAAAATCTGGATTAAAAAATTTGGATTAAATCTGGATTAAAAATCTGGGATCGAATTAAGTTTTGGGATCGCATTATGGATCGTATTTGGCATTAAAGTTTTGGATCCACCCAGGAAAATGTTCGTAATATGGATTTGGTTCGCTTACCTTATTTGGTGCTTTGTGTAATTGGTACTGGCATCGTCTGTTCGCCACCCTCCCTGCGACGCTCACAATGCTGTCGGAAGCCGGCTCATTGGCGCACCAGATGCTTCCGAACTTGCTGTTGATCTGCGCTCGACCCTGGAAAACAGCATGCGTGATTCGTATGTGACTTGTACTGAGGTGTGTATATCTGAATTAGCGTAATAACTGCTCCGCTAATTATAGGCATTTCGTATAGCATGCATATTGTAGGATTATTGGTGTAATTTGTATCTGGAAATGTCTGTCGAATTGAAATTGTGTATATTGCATTTGGGCTTATTTTATTGATTCGTATTGCACTTCGTGTAATTTTAGAGTAGACTATGTTCATGGTAGCTGTCTTAGCCATGCTCGTGATATTAGATCGTAGATATGTTTGTGTTATCGAATGGCTTGCTATTTAGGTTTGCTTACCGTTAGTTAGCAGTAATTTGTGTTGAAGACCGTTTTGCTCTGGGCCCTGTAACGTAACAAAAACATTCAGTTATGCCGTTGAACTATTCTAGGACAGGTTAGCTTACCTAGAACACAGATTAATTATATTTTTATGCAACTTCGGTCACTGCTTTTCACTAGCTTCTTTGCAGAGGTTAATCTGTCAAATGTCATTATTAGAGGGGTGTTGGTTATATCTAAAGAACCGCTCACGGTAGCCTTATGTTCAATATTTAGGATTTTCGTAATTTGATTATTGGCAATTTGTAAGCTTAGCTTTTGTGAGGAGCATAATTCAAGCCATTGCTTTGTTCAATCTTATAATAACTTGATGCATTTAAAACAGAAACCGCCACGCCTGTATGATCATACAATCCGTAACAGCGGGCTTCGAGCCTTTGAAATTAACTTAATTCTCACAATGAATTTTCGGGCTAAAAGTCTAATTTTATTTCTACGCTTATCAAAAAAATATTTCCCAGGCTCAAGCGGATGTGAGTCATCATCTGGGAATGCAAAACTTGTTGAGACTTGCAGATGCGGGGTGTCTAGCCAGAGGTTATTATCTACCAATTGAACAATGACGCTCATTGTTTGAGAAATCTGCACAACAGCTAAAAAAATAATTGAACAATGAAGCCATTGTTGTCTGGGAAATTTTTGCTGATATAGGTAGTTAATAGCCTCCATTATCAGATAAACTAGATGTTATTGTCTAGGGATTCAAACTTGTACAGACTTGTATGAAAATATGTTAGGCTGGTAAAAATTGAAAAATGAATTTATTGTTGTCTGGAAATTTTTGCTGATGTATAAAATTATTACAAATATATTATGCATCACTGACCAACCTGACACGTTCTTGTAATCGGGTTTATAAGCACAACGATGCAAGAACACAACAATGTATATATACTTGTATTTATTTTGTCTAAAATATACATGTACAAAATTATTACAAAGATATATTATTCATCAGCCGATTATTACGCTAGAGATGTTGTTGTCATCTCTGTTTAGGGGGATCTCCTCGAAGACAAGCTTCGTGCTGCTTCCACACTTGCCACCCGAGATGATATAGTAGCGACGTTTTTCCTAATTGTTGTAGGTCAGCATCTATAAGGCAATCGTAGCGTGCTGGTAGAATGAATTTGAAGTTGTCTAATTCTACTGCCACCTTATTGCCATATTAAGTCGGACCAGCTAGACAGGTAGACAGCTAGATAGGCAGACAGGTACACAGGCAGACAGGTAGACAGGTAGACAGGTAGACAGGCAAGCAGACAGACAGACAGATAGACAGGCAGGCAGGCAGGCAGACAGACAGGCAGGCAGACAAACAGACAGGCCGCACATATCCATGCAAAATGCAAGCAGTCCTTGTGTTATATTCACAAGATAGAAGTCATCTATTTGGAGAAGTTTTAACATTTCTGATGTTTCTTCTAACAGGGTCTGCACATTAACGTCAGCTAGTTCTACTTTGTACAGAATCAGCCGCGAAAACCTTCGTAATATTATATATATATATATATATATATATATATATATATGCAAAACGTCAAACTCGCCTCCGAAAGCATACGTCGAAACGAAGAACTGGCCTCATTTTTGGAGGCCAGTAGGAAAAATCGGAGGCGACTAGGTATCCCCATGTATAAGTGTTCCATTCAACAGATGGTGCAACAAGCATCGATTTAACAGATTTTTTGGTGGAGGTGAGTTTGACAGTACACATATTCAGTTATACACTTCAGTTGGTAGAGGTTATTCTAGATGGCGCGACCATGTAATACACATATACACCTAACAAGGTGCGCCAGTAGTACTCGCCTCTATCTATGAAACATACTGTTACGCCTCAGAGACTTGGCAAACGCGCACGGGGGCTTATCGCTAGTAATGGATTTAAGTAAATACAATACAACCGCCTGCCACTGGACATTTAATACAGGATCCGTCAACGATGCGGGGTGGGAAATATCTCTAAAACTAGGAGATTTCCATTAAAATAGCTTATATAAAAGTTGAAGGTACGAAAGTGTTGCATATACTCTAAAATATTTCTGATTATACAGGGTGGCTCAAAAAGTGTGGCGAACCAAAGTTATTACTCTATATTTAGGAAGCTTAAAAGCTTTGCATTGAAATACCAATAGTTTTAATATAAATTTATATGGGTCTAACATGAACTGTTTTGGAGATGTTACCGATTTTATGCACAAAATGCTAAACTTCAGGCAGCTGCTGTAGATACTGAAATAAAAAATAAAACATTACGTTTTATGTGAATTGCCTTTCGAGTGTAAAATGGTGATTCTCGGCATTCATACTATACAAGGTGTCTGCAAATTTAATGATTTCAAAGGTTTTTAAAGGAAACGCACTACACATTTTAGTATTTTTGAAATGCCCCTTTAAAGAGATTTATTTTGATATCTTACTGGATAACTCTGAATTCAACAGTTTTCCAACTATGCGAGTGCGAGTATAAGAAAACAGTGTAAGGCCCCTAAAATGCTTTATTTAAAGGAATCACAAACTAGGTTTAGAAAATAAAAATCCAGCCATTGCTGACACAAAAACCCGAGAAATGCTGGAATAAATTAAATCTGAAAACTAGTTGAATTTAGGGGTGCTAAATAAGCTATTAGGCGAAAGTTTATTGAAAAAGTTTTTAAGAAATACAGAGATACATAGCGTGCTTTATTTACTAAGGCAAAATCATTAAATTTGCAAATTACGAGCACTTTGTATAGTTTTAATACCCATGGAAGAAGGTATTGGGTATACAGTGACTCCCAAAAGGTCGGCATCATATGAGAAAAAAATTATTTTAGATTTTTCAAAAAAACTTTACACGTTAATAATTTGTGCTTGTCTAAAAACCTATTTAGCCCCTATCATATATACCGAGTAACGTTTACTTATTTAGAAAATTCCGTTTTTCGAAATTGTCAAAATCTAAAACGTGCTATTTTTCGGAAATTAAGTAATATTGCAATGAGATTGTTTTAGAGTGTGTTAGTTTTGATTAACTGAACAATCTCAAGTCTAGAAAACACATATTTTTTTTTAACTTTAGCTTTAGCTTTTTCAATTTTTTAAATATTTTTCAGTTTCGCATACCATGACTTAATATTGAAATTAAAATTTTGTATGTAACGACTTTAAAGATTTATAATTGTAAAAAATAATATAAAATGTTAATTGCTCGTTTAGATTTTGTATTATTTACCGAAAACCAATATGTTCGCATAATTTTTACGTTTTTGATCCAATGTGCTTTTTAGGAGAAATATTTTTGAACGATTATTAATATCTATTTAAATGGCTTCTAAAAACTCGAACCTTGTTAGCGAATTACTGTTATAAAAATCCAAAAATCCTGTAAACGGTCTTTTACAGTTGTCTGAATGAGAAGCATTTTTAGAACATGTAAAGTGTATTAAAAAAAATCTTATTTAGACAACTGTAAAGGAATATTTACAGGATTCATTAAAAGGGTTAGATTAAGGTTTTTATCGAAGAAAAGATTTAAATAGATATTAATTATCACATATAATCTCACAAGAGCATTAATTCTTTCCGGAAATGTTTTGAGTGCGTTCCAACAACGTCGTATTAATTTGCCCGAGCGGGGCGCGAGGGCAAATTAGGATGTTGTTGGAATGCACGATAAATAATTTCCGGATATGAATTAATGCTCGAATGCAGATTCGGTAAGAAAATCGTAACGACACAAACCCTAAAAAGAAGCAATGTCTACCTACAAAAAATTTCCAAGAAATTTTGTTGTTGTCTGGGTTACGGCTCGTGAACTAATTTTTCTATTGGTCATTAATGAGTGTCGTACGATTTTCATTTAAAAATACTTCTCCTAAAAAGCGCATTGCATCAAAAACTTAAAAATTATGCGAACATATCACTTTTCGGTAAATAATAAAAAATCTAAAGGAGTAATTAACATTTTATATTATTTTTTACAAATAGGTATAGCCTAAATCGTTAGTCTTCACATAAAAAATGTCAATTTTAAAATTAAGTTTTGGTATGTCTTCTTCTTCTTCCTCTTAATATAGGCTGAGAGCCTGTTACTTTCACACACTTGAGTGCGGTTTTATAAGCCATCTTAATCCGCGTCCGGGGTAGGTGGCTAGCCTAACCCCTTGAATTAAGGAAGAATGCCCTCGCAGGGGTCACGACCATCAAAGGTGTTCGTATGATGGCCGGAGAGCGTACGAGGTTATCAATGCCCGGGTGTGGGGCTTGAACCCACTACACTGCTGGCGCCACGCAAGCACCAGCCGGCCACAAGCTGTTGGTATGTGAAATTTTGAAAAATATTTAAAAAATTGAAAAATTAAAGTTTAGCTAAAGTTAAAGAAAAATGTGTGTTTTCTGGACTTGAGATTGTTCAGTTAGCTAAAACTAACACTCTAAAGAAATCTCATTGAAAACTTACTTAATTTCCGAAAAATAGCACTTTTTAGATTTTGACAATTTCGAAATACGCCATTTTCTAAATAAGTTAAAATCACTCGGTATGTATGATAGGGGCTAAATAGGTTTTTGGACAAGCACAAATTATTGTCGTAGAACGTTCTTTTAAAAAATAAAAAAATAAACAACTTTCCCATATGATGCCGACTTTTTGACGGCCACTGTATAATTTTGATGTGTTCGTTTGTTTATTTCAAAATCTGATTTCATTTAATAATACTCGTAGAATCAATTTATTCAGAATTTTTCGTTTTTTCGTGTTCATTATTTCTTGTATCTACATTACGGGATTTGTATTGTCTAAATCTGGTTCTTTGTTCTGTTCGGTGGTTTTTGTTATCCCTTGAATTAAAGCATCTTAATTTTTAGTTTTTACTTGCCTCGTCTAAAAACCGAAGAACGTATTGTAATCGATAAAAAATTACCCTCTGAGATTTCTTCAGATCTTCACTTCCAGGGTCCCTAGATATCAAAGAAACGCTTTTTTCAATTCCGTCTTTTGCCGGTATAACTCTAAAACTATTTTTTGGAGGAAGACGATACTTTGCATGCATATTATATGTCTACCTGGCATGAAACCGAGAAAATTTCGGAGAAATATATACAGGGTGAGCAAATAAGAAAAATTAAATTCTTTCTATTTTTGCTTTAACTCAAGACTTATTACTTAAATGAAAGTAATAATTTGCACATATCTCAGGTTTTTGCACTTGAAGAAAAAAGGCATATTTAGACACAACATATAGGTACAGAGTTGGCACTAAAAAAAATGTTGCTTATTTTGCTTTAACTTAGACTCAGATAAAATCAGTAATTTGCACATAGCTCAGGCTTTACACTTGACGAAAATGGAACCCAAGAGATACAAGATAAATGTTGTAAGAGTAAAAAGGGACAACAAAAAGTGTGTTCTGTTTAATACAGCCATGCACTGCACAGATCCGAGAGATCCTTCACGGATTAGTGGAAGAAACGCGTGGAACTGAAATCGCATTTGCAGGTGATGTAGTTCGAATCCCATCACCGGTAATGTTATTTGCAAGTTGATGTAATTCGCATTAGCAAATGTTTCCTTTTATTGTTTCAGTATTATTAGAAACGTGAAGAAACTTTTACCCCATATTTTGATAACGTTCTCTTTCATTGAATTGTTTCCTGTTACTTCCAACAGCCGCCTAAAGTTAAGCATTTTTTTTTGCATAAAATCGTTAATATCTCCAGAACCGTTGGCGGTAGATCCATACAAATTTATATTAAAATTATTAGCATTTAAATGGAAAACTCCTTGTAAGCTACCTCAATATCGAGCCTTCTATTTAAAAAAAGTAAGTTTAGGTCACCACTCTTTTTGACCTACCATTTATAATCATGTGATGTGCACCGCCTTCGTACCTCGTAGAATTTTGATATATTTGACTCAGATGCCCAATTTGTTTAAATGCCGAAATGAATTTCGTCAATACTGTAACTGAGCAAATTAATTCGGCAATGGGACGACTTTAGGTCTGAGTATTCCATTTTGGCAAGTGAGCGAATTCAGCATCTGACAGTACCTATATATATGAACTTTATGTCACTCTCGTAGTTTTAGAAATATCTTTGTTGCCGGCCCCTGTATAGTAGCCCATGCTTCGATTACCAAAATTCAGTGTTGTTAATTCTGTGAGCGTACGCCGTTACCGTTAATTTTTCAGTCTTCGTATTATGCAGCTTGTTCTGGTATCTATATTTTTCACTAAAAGATAATCAACACCATTGATCGCATGCCGTGCCCAGACGAAGCTGGCTAATATAATAGATTTTCGATATATGACAATTCAGTTTAAAAAAATGATTGTGGCAGTTTTGTTGGTTGTTTTTTCTAAGAATTGTAACTCATTAATTCTTAACTCAAATATTATATTGCAAGATTTCAGTAACTACAGGGCTATTGTAGTAATATAGCTATGTTAGGTACCCACAAGAATTTATTAACACACGCAGAATGCCATCCGCGCGATGTTTAGATACGTTATCACGTTCGCCGTGCCAAAATCCGAAAACAAAACGACGCGCTACTTTTATTCCCTCGGCAAAAGGTGCAACAGAACGGCAACGTTGCTGGAGGTGAGTATGTCGATTGTGTAACATGGCGATATACAATGGGAGGCCACATTGTAGCAGTATAGTCGGAGCTGTGTTGCTATTTTGTGTGCACCATTTTTTTGTATATCTCAAATATCAAAATTCCTTACCCCTCTCTTGATGCTTCTGTTACGAAGACCTTATTTAAGAGATTGATAAGGAATACACATGAAAAAACATGTTCCTTGACATGGAAGCGTGGGTGTCTGTCATATGTTCGGAGGCAAGTAAGATAGCCGTGCACATATATATATATATATATATATATATATATTCATCGTTTCCCACATACGACGATGCGAGTTTTAGCGGGAAATAAAATCGTTGTATGGGCTAATAGACATAATAAATGGTAGTTGTGAGCTGTCGGTAAAACAGTTGTTTAACTTGCATGAACCGAGCCAAAAATAATGGCGGGATGTAGTATTAAAAGCATTGAAAATCTTAGTTTTAAGTTTATTCATGAAATATGTGGAAAATGTTACTACAAATTGTTTATACATAACTAACATGTGTTAAATATTATAAAATTTGTTATGTGAAGTGCAGAACTACATGAATGAATGAATTAATTTAGTCTCCACTCCCCCCTTTGTTTAATATATGTCACAATATGTATGTTGTCACAAAATTCGTTTTTTGGCAATTTTTGTTAATTTAAGGTTTAAAATTAATGATGCATAGGTAATGTTAGACAAATTATTATTGCAGAAACGTGTTTATCAACTTGTACAGGGTCCACCAACCTATTTTAAGTAGGTCTCACTAGTTCGTGGACCCTGCATTATTCATAAAACTTTTACAGCTTCTAATCACAGTTTCACCATTGAATTAATAACAAATTCGCCAACAATAATTACCATTGCTTAAAGTTAAGTAATTTTAAAGCTCCAAGTATTAGATGATTAAAATGTTCCAGATTTTATATAAAAATCAGTTGTATCCTTTTTATTCTAATAAATTTGAGTATTCCCTTCAACTAGATGCACTTCTCACAATTTCAAAGTGCTCTAACCCCTTAATTATTAAACAAATAACAAATACTATTGAAATCTCTCGAGTAGCATAATATACCAATTATTCAGAAAAAAACCAATATCAGCACATCGTATTAATAAATATCTAGATATAATGAAACAAGTAAATCCATTTTTATATTTTATTTAGTAAGCCATTTCCTATTTACATTCAAATACAAAATATAACAAAAGTACACTTCAACGTATTTTTACTTATAATCTAAAATATTACATGGAACACCTTTGGCAATGTTTACAATGGAAATATTAAAATACAGTGAAGAAACCATATAATTTAAATGGTAAAAAGTACACACATGCATTTTTAATTATCCAAACTAAAATCTAACAAAATCATATTTTAAAAGTGATACAATAAGAAAATAGCAATTTAAAAAAATAACAAAACTGCTAATCGTGTTGAAAACTTTTTGTTAAATAACAGAAAAGCATTTGGTAAAAATAATGGTCAGCCAAAAAACCAAAAGCAATAGTTAGTTACCAGTTGACAATTTCTAAAAAATATCTTAAAAAACATAATACCTTCATTAGATTAGCAGGCAAGTAGAATTGAAGTTCTATAGTAGTAATTTATGATACAAGCGCGTAAAGCTACTCTTTCGGCACGAATGGAGTAGAATTAAAACGCGAGTGAGGACTTTCAAAACGTGTTGTACAGGTTGTTTTTTTTTCGTTGATATTATAGGGTACATACTAAAGGGTAAGAAATACAAAAAAACTAGTATACATGTCGTGTCCTCTTTTTTAGTGGTTAGGTTAATGGCATAATCAGAACTACGCTAACTAGATTTGTTTAGGAAATACAGGCTGTATTTTGTAATCTCTTGTAACTTCGTAATTAGCGGAGTTACAAAAAAAATTGTAAATATAAAAAACATGCAACGTTTTACGTAGAATCCAACGGTGTACTTGAAAAAATTATAAGGGTGGGTATTTTTGAGATATTTTGAAAATTATCATTTTTTTAATGGGACACCCTATATCTGGGTAGCTCATAAAATTACATTGTTTTTTACCATTGCAACGATATATAATACTTATTATTCTATTTTATCCTAAATAGCGAAAATACCAAAAAAACCCAAAATAATACGATCTTTTTAGTTGGCCATGGATTGAATCGTAATTGTTTTTGGTAATGACATTTCAACGTTTTTTTCGAAATAGGAAAGTGTCAACAAGCGAAAAAAGATTTTTGTAGATGTGGTATAAAACTCCAATTTTTTCTAATTCATAATTAATATGGGACAAATATTCTTTTTTTTCCAAATCATAATTATGCAAAATTTTGATTTTAAGATATTCTTGCTTACGATTTTAGAATATTATAAAACTAGTATTAACTGTCATTAAAACAAAAACGTTGAAATGTCATTCTAAAACAAAAATAATGGTGACTCAATCTATGGACCACTAAAAAAAATCTTAATTGTTTTGGGTTTTTTGGTATTTTCGCTATTTACAATAAAATAAAATATTAAGCATTATATATCGTTGCAATGGTAAAAAGAAATGTAATTTTATGAGCTATCCAGATACAGATCTTATTAAAAAATGATAATTTTCTAAATGTCTCAAAAATCAAAACCCTTATAATTTTTTTAAGTACGCCGCTGGATCTACGTAAAAACTCGCATGTTTTTTGTATTTACAATTTTTTTTGTAACTCCGCTAATTAAGAAGTTACAAGAGATTACAAAAAACAGCAGATTTTGAGAATCACCCTGTATTTCCTAAACAAATCTAGTTAGCGTAGTTCTGATTACGCCATTAAACTAACCACTAAAAAGAGGACGAGACACGTATACTACTTTTTTTGTATCTCTTAACCTTTAGTATGTACACTATAATATCAACGAAAAAAAACACCCTGTACACGTAGTTTTTTTGGATAGTGATCTCTTGGTCGAAATTTAGTCGAAAAGGACTTCGGAATTGACAACCGTCACATTGACATTTCAATAAAATAGTAAAAAAAGCGTACTTTTTTTCACGATTTTTGCATTAAAAAAAGTGGAACTTTCAATACGATTTTTCGTTAAAAAAAAACGACTTTAACGATCACTATGCAAAAAAGACCTTTTACACACTATTGCATACTAGATTTCTTCTACAACCGAACATTTCACTTTTTTTATCATACGTAACCCAAAATACATCTTACTTTTACGCTCCAAGGTTTGTAAAGAATTTTTTATGCACTGCGTTTTAAAAATTGACACGTTACAAACTAACTAACGTGTTCAAAGTATCTACTTTAGACACGGTTGTAGAAAAAATCAGTTTACAAACATAAAAACATGATTTAGTAACTAACAGATAATAAACCACAAATAATGCAATAATTTAAAAATAGCAATATCGGTAAACCAAAATAAAACAACTTTCAAATAATAATGACCATGTGGATTACGAACGCTTGTTGTTTCGTATGATGTTGCACACGGCCGTTTTTATAACAGTCGAGGTTTCACACTGCAAAGAGGGGTACTGCAAGTTGGCTTCTCGTATCTCCGGGAACGATGGCACTTTTCGCAGTCGTATGGCATCTCTAAAAGGGGTTTTTAATGCCATTAAAGACTTCGGAGTGCAAAGTACCGTTATCAGTCGAACCTACAAATGTTTAAAGCTGTTAATAACATAAGTATTTAAGTAAGTAGTTATGGCTATGGAATAGTTCCTAATTTCTGAATGAAACTATAAGTCACTTAAAAATCAAATGTTAAACTTGACATAGTATAGTATAACGTTGTTGCATTCATAAATTAGGAACTATTTCATAGCCATGCTAGATGACATAATTTTTAATGGATACCTATTGGAACACATTTAGTCATTAAAAAATTCTGCATCCAAAAATTCGAAATTTCTAGTTTAATTTTTAAATACGTTCAAATGTCTAAAAAGCACGTTTTGCAGTAAATTTCACTACGCGGTGATACTACTTCTCAAGAGGTCCAGAGCATTAAGTAGATTACTATTATTACACACAACTGTCACATGATAGATATCATCCAATCAGAACCATGCATTTTTTTAAATCGACCAATCCCAAACTGATTACCTGATAAGCTGCCTAGGGAAACCGTTAAACTTCCTAGTGCTAATTATCGACCCCGTAGATGGTGTCATAATTTGAAATAGAAATGCAAGAAACAAGCAATTTGAGTTTTTTGGCATTATTAGATCAATTTTAAATCATAATTTGTATAGGCATTAGCAGCCGGTCTTATAAAGGCCACTAATCTGACGTTAACTTTAATTCGCTGTTAAAATAAACAAAAGCGCATCAAAATTTGTTTACTAATGAATAAAATGTCATAAGCACTGACGTTTTGATGCGCTTTTGTTTCTTTTAACAGCGAATTAAAGTTAATGTCAGATTAGTGGTTTTTATAAGACCGGCAGTAGGTGTAATAATACATAGTAATTAATATAACAAGGGCGAGACATACTTACCGATAATTTTGCATACGCCAAGGGTCGAGTGCTGGTTGCAATGAAAATTGTCCCGAGGGCAGTTTTCTAAGGGCACCCAGCACGATGATTCTTGGCACGGGCAAAATTATATGCAAGTGTGTCACCCGCGGTTATATTTTGAAGATTATTACACAAAACGCGTATACGAATTATGATTTAAAATTGATCTAATAATGCCAAAAAACTCAAATTGCTTGTTACTTGCATTTCTATTTCTAATTATCACACCATCTACGGGGTCGATAATTAGCACTAAGGAGCTCATCAGGAAATCAGTTCGAGATCGGTCGATTTTAAAAAAATGCATGGTTCTCATTGTATATTTGTCATGCGACAGCTGTGTGTAATAATCTTCAAAATATAAACGCAGGCGACACACTCACATATAATTTTGCCCGTGCCAAGAGTCATCGTGTTAGTTTCCCTTAGAAAACTGCACTCGGGACAGTTTCCATTGCAACCAGCACTCGACCCTTCGCGTGTGCAAAAGTATCAGTAGTATGTCTAGCCCTTGTTATATTACTATTGATTAGAAACGTTATTAATAAGATAATAAAATAATTAAATTATAGTACATACATCTGGTTTTAAATTTCCATAATCGATGTGATTCCTCAAATTAGCTCGAATACAATTTGAAAGTACTCCGTCGTTGCGTTCTGTTGTTCTTCTGTCCAATCATCAAAGGTTATTTTCTGGTGTTTTTGGCGACACGTATCGACTACGGCGGGCTAAAGAAAGATATTCCATTAGCGAATGTACAATTTATTAGTAGGTTAACAAGTACGAAGAAATGAACACGTATGTGGCTCTTACCCTTTATTTTTTGTTTCTTTCGGTGTGACACATTGGGATGGAAAAATGACGATTTACTTGAAACGCTGGAACCCTTCGGAACATAAACTCTATTTCAAACTACATAGGGATTCAACTGCAACTTACTGGTTGATGGTCCATGTCTCTTTGTCCGAAGAGATTTTAAAACTTCTTGACGAACTTGATGACCTGCAAAAAGAAAACGTTAAATATACAGCTTCAGTTCGATATCAATAAATAAAAATTTAAAGAATTTTGCAAATACTACGTAGACGTAGCAGTCTGTGTTGATATATGATCAAAAATTAATCTTATCTAGTATGGCTATGAAAGAACAAATTGCTGCCTTTAAAACTGGGTCAACTATATTTTACTTTTAGGTTAGAGAAGATGAAGTGTCTATCCGATCGGCGCAGGCTTATTTGTTGGACAATTACACGACTTACGTGCAAATTTGTTTATTTAGTAACTAATTTAAAAAACAATTTTAGCGGTAATTAAAAAAAAATTTAAATAATTGCTGATAATATTGTAAGTAAAACTTGTACACAACCTATCTTGTAAAATTGTTTCGTTAAGAAGATATGGCTACTAAAGTTCACACTAGAAATGTTTTTTCTCCAGTGTCAACTTCTTAATGGGTTCATATACAGTTTTTTACTAAACATTAGGGATCGACTGATACAGGTGTTTTGGTTGATACCGATATATACCTAATTCAGCCAATATGGCCGATACCGATTATCGGTTGATCCCAACTAAAAATAGTGTTAGAAATCATCTGTCGAAGCTTGTGCCCAACCTTATAAATCACCCTGTGTAGTGTTCCAAAAAAACAATTTTGACCGGATACTGTATAAGCATCACTTTTCTTTATTGAAATAAAAAACTAACAAACAACGGGAATAGACTGGCAGAAATTCCCCCTAATTTTCAAAAACTAAGTATAACTTTTTGCCGCTTAACTTTTTTGATTGAATCACTTTAAATATTTTATTGCAAGATTGTACAGCATTTTACTTTAATGTAGTAACCCTATGAATTTTTAAATCGACAATTCGATATATACTAGAAGATACTCCAGTAAGTTACTTTTTCTCAATAATACGTAGTATGTTTCAGGATTTTTCATTCAATGATCAAACTTAGAAATACGTCAATGTTATATAAAATATTAATATGTATTTTTCCACCGTAGAATCACGAGTGCTCAACTCTTGTTGGAAAGATTACAATTTTATAAACAATTGATTACTTAAATTAAACAAGAAGAAATTGACGTAAAGACATGAACGCTTAACGTTGAGGGTTCTTTTCCTAAGGGTTTAACCGAGTTTAATTGCTTTCTAGCAATCATAGCAAATAAAAAAAACCAAATCTGGTTAGACAAGTGTTTTGCACGAACGATCTTTGATTGAAGAATTAACTGAATAAATTATAGAGAAAAGTCAATACGTCAAATTTTACGTTTTTCAAAATGCCCAAGCATCGTGGTTAAATGTGAACAAATTAAGCTACTGCCGTAGACCTCTTTCGTTTGATACATTCCAGAAATTATCCAACCCAGTAGGGTTTTCTGTAAAACTGGCAGATTCTTGCCCAGGCTAATTTGGCCGATACACAATAGTTCATAGAAATGACCATCGCCGATTAACATGTCTACGGGCAAGAATTTATTAAAAGTAGTATCAGCTAATCCGATGTTTTTGAGTACGTTGAAATTTGATCGATCAAACGACACGAGAGGTAAATTTTCAGTAATTTTTAAAATAACTAAAGAGTTCATATTTATATTAAAATTACTGTGTAATGATGCTATCTGAATGTTACTACTGGAATTACACTGCGAAGCTTTAGAATTTAGTCCAACTACTGTAGTAGCAACCGTTTGTCTTTTTAATTGCAATTTATTTGCCAAATCTTCGGTAATGAAATTAGCGTGGGATGCAGAATCTAGTACTGCCCTAGCATTGTGCCAGTTATTGTTAATATCTGTGACTTTAACCCATAGTCCAGTTACATTAGACGGAAAACCGCAGCATCTGCCGAAAAAATCCAAGTGAACTGAAATTTTGCATACACCTTTATTTTGACATTAGAAATAATTGCTGCGTTCGGAAAGGTACCTCCGACAGCTCCGTTTCCGAAATAAGTTTTTCGCAAATATCTCGCTTTCTATGGGTCGTATGACTGTTTTAGTTATTACAAAAAGTGAAGGCTAGGAAATTCTCTACAAAAAATATTCTACAGGTTTTTTACGTACAACTAACCATTCAGTAAATAACACACTGTTAAGTTTTGTAGACGGGTTTTACTTCCTTTTACGATAAACGGAGTATTGGAGCGAGGGTCTGCTGGGTGACATTTCCCTTACTGTATGCAGTATTACATCTCCGATGCCTAGATATCAAAACCATTATAAAATAGTTATTTTCATTACAAGCGTCGAAAGTAGCAAATATCGTGCGAGTGTTGATTACACAAACGAGGGCGTAGCGAAGCGAAGCCCGAGTGGATCTAAAACACGAGCACAGATATTTGCACTTTCGGGCGAGTTATGAACACTATTTTTTAGACAACCACTCAAAGGAAATTCAATTTTTAAGAATTGTTTTTATTTGGTTTTGCAAAATTGATTGTTATATTATTATTGGTACAATTGGCAAAAGCGTCTCGATGATTTGAATCACGGTCTGCTGAATTGTGTGACAAACGTCAAAGTGACGTTTGTCACACAATTAAGCAGGCCATGTTTTGAATAACTTTGTGCCGTTACGATATGACTAGTACGATATAATATCGTGCTAGTGTTTGAAATTGTCAACTTTCTGTGTTAGGCTGCTGTCGCGATAATGTTACTTTCATATATGGTCTAAAAAAATATTTTACAATAAATAATTTTTTCTACATCTGCTTGGATAAAAACCTATTATCAAATTCATTTGAGTTAGTTACGCCATTATCTAACTCAGTTAGATAATGAAATCAGATCCATTTGCATTACGTAATGAAACTTATTACGTAACTCAAATTTGATTACCTAACTGAAATAGTGTTAATGAATGACATTTTTCTACTAAAATATTTTTGAAAATGACAGATCTGACATTCTCTTAATGCACTTTTCTCAATTTTGGGCAGTTGTAGATAAAAAAAATTAAAATTTATGTGTGAGAATGCATCATATCATTAATATACTTGTGTGCTTACATAACTCGTGCTACGCACTCGTTTGTAACTTACACACACGTATATTAATGATGCTCTTATCCCACTTTATAGTAAATAACTATTATTTACCACTTGTGCCAGGTTCTGTAGACACGTCAGACAGCTGTCGTCTGACAGATGGATATTGCCGTGGCACATCCTCCCTTACGATGGTTAGCTCCTCACTATTCCCCCTTGATGTAGATGGTATAGAAGCTTCGAACTGAGCTAGTATCCCTATAAATTACAAATATATACTAATCAGCAGAATGCATACATACTGAGAATTGATAACATACCCTTCACTTTTTCAGGAGTTTCATATTTCTCCTGTAAAGGGTAACAAAAGGAGTTTTCTTCTGTTGAAGTTTCATGAAACCCTAAACAGTTTTTAAGAGTTACACTTCAGAACTTTTGAACACAGTAGATATCTTACCTGGCAAATTTATAGTTGGCAGTTTCCCATTGCTATCAATGCACATCTCCGAAAAATGTGTTTGGCATACAACATAGGAACCTAAAATGCGTTTATCTTCTATATTGCTTAATTTCAGGTTTCCTATACGTTGCAGCCAAACGACACGCACACGTTTTTCGCTGGGAAGTGAGTACCTTGGTGTTTCTTTATTGCTACAGCCGGGTACGCAGCATTTCCTTTTTCTCAAACCACTCATTTTAAACAATTTCAAGTTTTCAAGAGTTTTATCACAAATTTAAGGAGCACACGAGTATCAACTACCTGCAGCCTTGTTTCTAAGCACAAAGAATGAGCAAAACTGGGCAAACCTCTTTGGAGCACACAAAGGATGGAATGCATTTTGCACAGATGTTTTTAACAGAATTGCAATCCACAACTGGCAATTTTATTAGCTGTCGTAACGGTTGGCGTCAGGCTGTCGGGGACTCCCATACCCCTCCAATCGCATAAATTGCCAGAGAGAGAATATGCTACCTTTGTCAGACAATCCTACCTTCTGCCACGCATTACTAACAATCTGTACGAGTCTGCGTATTCCAGTGACCATAACCTGATTACACCCACAAGACAAAACAATGCCCAGTGCAAATACGTTGGAAACGAAATGCGACGTTGCCATTTAAAATTCTAGGAATAGACAGCTGTCAGCAGCATGGTTGCCGGACCTTACTTTGGATTGACATGTAATGGAAAATTTGTCTTAAAAGTCGCTTTACATATAATATACCGTGCTTGTGTAAAGTCTGGAACTATCCAAATAGAACTTTTATCAAATGTTTTTGAAAGAAATCCTTGGACACGTCAATTTTTATTTTAAATAAGACATATTTTATTGAAATTATAACTTTTAGATTGTCTTCTGTTTTGAGTTATGAGCGTATTTATGATAAAATCAATCGTCGCATGTATGTTACATCATGACTGGAGGAAGGCGTGACAGATTTGGCTCATTTTTGTTGTTGTGTTTCTAATTGCCAGAACAAGGTTTGTATGAAAGAAAATTTTGGGGAAGTCCACCGGAAAAGTCGGAAAATTCGAAATATCAAAAAGATGATTTTCTATGGTATTTTTGTATGGGATTTCGAATGTTTTCGTTTTTGAAGGGCTTTTCGAAGAGAAAAATGGGAGTGGAAAACTCGTAAAATATATAAAATATACTGCTCCACAAATGAACTGTACCACCCATAAAAATTGTATTTATTACATTACGTCATAAAATATGCATATAAAAGCTTATGTTTTATAGTATACTCATATTAAGCATATTTAATTGGACTATCCTCAAATATCAACTGAAGAATTAACAAATCAGATTCATAAAATGACAAAATAATAAAATTATAAAAAAAACATATTTCACAAAAATAAGAGAAAATTGAAAATAACATTTTATATAAGAAGATTTAAAACCGAAAACAGTCAAAATGGAGCAAAACTCTTCTCACACTAAATAAGAGAACAAAAGAGAACATTTTAATAGAAAAAAAGATAAAAAAAGATCCGTATTAAAAAAGAGAACATGTTCTCTTTAAAAGAGATGTTCTGGCCACCCTATAAATGGGTAAAATGAGGGTTCCAATTTTGTAAGGAAAAATAATATTAAATAGACGTTTCGACTTGAAACTTCGTTGGAGTACTCATAAAAACAAATAAGCAAACCCGTATTTCGTGATTTTACAAAAATCAACCCCTTAGGGGGTGAAATGGGGTCAATAAGCCTAAAAATCGTTATGGGTGTCGTTATTGAGGTATTTTGGGACGCTGATTGCGAAAATGGCATTTATTTTTAAGTCCAAGGCGGTGAACATGACATAAAATTAAAACTCTACCTTATAGTGGTGGAACGGGGTTTCAGAGACGAATTATTTTTGGACAGAACAGCGTTTGCCAGAGGTCCTCAAAAAATTGTACCAATTTACAAGTTTAAATTGTACCAAATTTTGAACTTTTTGTACAGACACCAAAAATTGCGTAGTTTTAATCTCAGAAGAAAAATATTAATATTTAGATTTTTCGTCCGCGTTTTAATAGGTTTAGGTTATTATTACAATAATTAAAGGAAAAAACTAAACACATTTTCGTGCGCAAGTTAAAATATCTTAATTTTAAAGCCAGGTGAATTATATATAATTCACTAGGTGGGTTTTTTGAAATTAGGAAATACACTTTCTTTGCTTTTTCCAAGTGAATTTGCAATAGTCGTCACAAAGCATTACTTTCGCTGTCAAATCAATTATGCCACCCAAACGACAAGCAATTGGTCGATCTACACTTCAAACACAAAAGCAAAGGGCATACGAGTTTCAGATACCGATGAGCAACGGGAAGAAAGACTGGAAACCGTTCGAGTACGCACTGCTCAAGCATGTCGTCGAGATATTTCGATAAATTGTATTTATGGTCCGATTTAGCTCATATTTGGAATGTACGTTGGTTACGTGGAGAGAAATGTTTATACACAAAATGAACCCGGTAGGTGGCGCTGTAGTCAAGATATTTACCAAAATGTGTATTTACGGTCCGATTTAGCTCATATTCGGAATGTACGTTGGTTACGTAGAGACAAATGTATATACAAAAAATGAACCAGGTAGGTGGCGCTGGAGTCAAGATATTTACCAAAATGTGTATTTACGGTCCGATTTAGCTCATATTCGGAATGTACGTTGGTTACGCAGAGAGAAATGTATATACAAAAAATGAACCAGGTAGGTGGCGCTGGAGTCAAGATATTTACCAAAATGTGTATTTACGGTCCGATTTAGCTCATATTCGGAATGTACGTTGGTTACTTAGAGAGAAATGTCTATACAAAAAATGAACCCGGTAGGTGGCGCTGGAGTCAAGATATTTACCAAATAGTGTATTTACGGTCCGATTTAGCTCATATTCGGAATGTACGTTGGTTACTTAGAGAGAAATGTCTATACAAAAAATGAACCCGGTAGGTGGCGCTGGAGTCAAGATATTTACCAAAATGTGTATTTACGGTCGTTAGACGTAAAACTTAATATTTTTTTTCTATCCGGGGGGTGACTTTTAATGTTTCCAAACGGTTTTAAGTTGTTCGGGGCCTTTTTGGTTACAGCTGTTTAAAATTCCACGAAGATTGGGCGTTTATTACCAAAGTTAACTTCGATATGTTACCATATTTTAAATTTAAAGCTAGGTGAATTATATATAATTCACTGGGTGCGTTTTTCGAAATTAGAAAATGGGACAAATAATTTTGTGGCATCATACATGGGTATTAAAATAATATCGCGTAATATTTTTTTAGATTGGCCTCCAGCAGCAAGTTAAGCAAAAACGTAATGTCACTTCAAATAAATTAAACCAAAAGTGTTTTGAGGCGTATCAAATCCCGTCACATATATTTTCTCATTTTATATAAGCAACCGTATTGCACTGTAGTCCATTTACTAAGGAAAAAAAGTTCTAACTTCGTTGACTCAAAACCGATTTTGATATTTTTTTTTAATTTCGGAAAAGTTTATAGAAAAGTTCCCCACGGGTGAGAAGGTGTGCTTTTTATTTTTTCAATTGTTATTAACAAGTAAGTGTTTTTTAATACAGTCTTAATTAAAAAAATTACTCTTTTATTTATTTAAACAATTGCCTGACACTTGATAACATTCATTCGGTTTTTATTTCGTATACAGGGTTTTTTTGGGTCGCTGATCTCAAATTTTGTGTTAAAATTTATCAAAAATGGAAAATAACGTCTTTAAGGTGGCAAAATAGCTTCATTTTTGAATTTTGCGCGTTGCCTCATATCTAGGGGTTTTGGACACGCTTATTATAAATATAGCATTAAGAGGTTAATTTTTATTCTGTACGAATATTATTATTATTTAATAAACATTATATTAACTAAAAGTTAAATAGATTAAATACATTTAACTATAACATATAAATTCGAACGCCTACAAATGTATTTTCTACGACCTCTTTGTACAATTACCAAAATATATTACTGAATTAAACGATTTGCTAGTTGTGACCGAAGGAGGAATGTTATTACATAAAAACAAATGGCAACTTGTTCAACAGTATGGTGCAATTTTAACTAGTTATATTAATTTTATTGTACGTAATTACGAAAAAAAGCAATTGTTTTTGTCGATCATCAGAAACATCGAATAAATCCCGATGGCTCACGACGAAAACTGCACCTGATATTCGATTGGATAGAGACAGGTTTAGTTATAGTCTCAGAGAATATAGACGTATTAGTTATATTAACAGCTTTAGCTTCCCCTGATAATGATATATATTTTTTAAAACCTGCCAAATATAAAGAAATATCTTTCTCTAAGAGCCTGTAATTTGCGATATTAAGTAAACATCTAAGAATATAAATGTTTTGAAGTCTAACGACAAGTGGTCTTTTCATATTGGAAAATGTGTGCTACTAACAATTTTACATTTAAAATTAAGACTTAACACACACAAAGAAATTAAAGATAGACCAGCAAATGCAGCGAAATTTGCATCCTGTTGTTGGGTCACTGTTTATATATACGTCACGTCGGATGGCATTCCGTTCTTGCACAAAAGTCCCAAGGTCGCCGTGTTATTTTATATCGTATTTCTTTGTACCAAGTCGTAGGTATTAGTTTTCTTTATATTAATATTATATTATTAATTGGTTTAATTATACCTTCGTGATTTTACCGATTTGGAACTAGTTGTCCCGCAACGAAATGCTTTCCCGAAATGTCCCGATTTTCCAAGAAAATATGCTTTCACAATTTCCAGTGATTTCTGCAAATTCTGGTTCAAAATTAGTTAAAATTACCCATAAATGCAAGCCATGGATAACAGAGACTATCAAGCTTCTAATAAACTTAAAGAATAAGGCATATAATAGGTATAAACATTCCAAATCATTAGCGCATTGGAAATATTGCAAATCGATACGAAATTCTGTGACTTTAGCTACAAAGGAGAAAAAAGCGTATTTTAACTTTGTATTTGATGGCTATGATACTAAATCCATATGGAGGGAAATTAAATCTTTGTGTGTGAACAATATTGAAAGCAACAATACCATACCAGAACATTTAAGTAAACCCGATTCATTAATAATTTTTTCATAAATAATGTACCAAACGTCAACAATGATAACAATAATGTATTAGATTTTTATAAAAACCACAAACTAAATGAACTCAGTGTTATTAATATTGCGGATATTGTCGGAATTATAAACTCGATTAAAAGTAAATCTAAAGGAATCGATGTACTTAATATTGACTTTAAAATGCGGGTTCCAATTTTGTACGGAAAAATAATATTAAATAGACGTTTCGACATGATACTTAGTACGAGTACTCCTAAAAACAAATAATCAAACACGTATTTCGTGATTTTCTGAAAAGCAACCTCTTAGAGGATGCAATGGGGTAAATAAGCCTAAAAATCGTTATGGGTGTCGTTATTGATGTTTTTTGGGACGTTGATTGCGAAAATGGCATTTATTTTTAAGTCAAAGACGGTAGACATAACATAAAATTAAAACTCTATAGTGGCGGTCACAGACCAATATTATTTTTGGGCAGAACAGCGTTTGCCGGGTCAGCTAATAACGTAATCATTGTCTCGACTACTTTTTTTGCTGCGCAGCACGAATCGGTTCGCCGCATGGCCTATTATAGATATATTGAATATGTACTACAGCACATATGACGCTCTTGGGATGGCAAAATTACATATTATAGGTCATACAACGATCTTTGTTTTGCTGCGCAGCACGTCTTTGCTAAATTACATATAATCGGTCATACAACGCTCTTTGCTTTAACAACTCATATTGTTCCATTTAAAAAACATAGTTATCAATTGTTTTAGTACGTTTGGTGCTATAATTCGGTCATGAGGAATTTTTAGAGTCAATTGGAGTTTGTGTTGCATTTCTTGTTGGATTGCTATTGATTTTGCGTAATTGATGGCCTACTTTGACTAAAAAATTTTTTTTAATTTTGAAAAATAATAAGTTCCTAAATTTAAATTTAAGAATGCTATTATAAAGCACTTTTAGTGCTGATTTCAAATATCTAAAAATATACAGGGTATTCCATTTAAAAAACTAAAGTTGTGTATCACCACGTAAAAATAGGAGGCTATGGCTTAAATTGGTTAACGTCAATTTTTAGGTTGTATACTGGTATTTAAAACAGAAGAAAGTTCTTTTCGATATCTCTATTATTAACGAAGTTACGAGCTGTCTAGCGATCTACAAACACACTGTATACTTTCGTTAATGTAGTTCGTAATATTTTCATCCCTGGATTTGGCTTTTACACTACTTTGAATATAGTTTATCTGCTGTATAATTAATTTTCTACTGTACGAACCTGAAATACAACGAAAAGCATTTTAATAATGTTTAGACCAAGTAATCGAGTATTTTGAAGATTATCTTTAATAATAAATATTCCCAACTTCCAAATCAAGTAGTTTACAATAATTTTTAGATCACCTAAAAACCAAATAAAGAGATTATTAGAAGGTAATAGGTGATCCCATAACCGCACAAACCTTTCCTATTTGTTTAAAAATTCTATTCTACTGAAATAATGCCACTACGACCTCGGTAAATACAAATAAATGTAATGTTTAAGGTAATAAAATGGTTAAATATTAAAGACATCAGAGGACAGAACTTGTAATTAATTCTTAAAACGTTTTTATTAATAGCGAATTCGGCTGACTGCACCGATGACGTCTTGCCTACGAGATTATCTTCACAAAACAGATTATGTTGCAGCCAGAGCGAGCGAAATTCACCATATATATAACAGGTAATAGGCAACCCTCAACGAATTTTGAAATTTTCCCAGCTTGAGTATAGGCAACCTTCAACGAATTTTGATATTTTCGGAGCTGTAGTATAGGCAACCGAGGCTAACTTCGCACAAAAATCGACCACGTAGTTCTTAAGAAACGGCGTTGGCGCATGCCGGTAGTGGGCGCGTTCATCGAGTCGTACGTACCCTTACATGTGTAAGATTTCCGACGACGTCGTCGCAAGGGCGAAAACTCGCCGTTAGACCGGTTACATACACTAGAAAATCGTCGTATGTGGGAAACCAGGTATATATATATATATATATATATTTATAAAAGGGAAAGGTGAGATCATTTTTAGATAAATGTTAGCCAAGGTGAGATCATTTTTGAAAGCCGAGATCCATTTTCGGATCTCGCCTTGCTTAGCGTGTATATGAAGTCTAATGCTCTCGTCTGTAACATAGAATGCTTTATTTACATTTTTAAGGTGGATCTCGTTTTGGAGATTTTTTCGGATTTTATACACCCATAGTTCACAAAAGGCCACACAGAGTGCGCTTGCGAGTCGAGTGTATATACAGACGATTCGACGTGGTTTTTAACCGAAACGAGATCCGAAGATTTGGCAACGTAGCGGAGCTCGTCTTTCTAACTAACTTTTTAATAGAGAATCATACCTACGTATGTATAGTACAGAAGCCACTGTATTGTTAATACTGTACTAACGTGTAAGGGCGATTTTATCTGTTTATTTTTTTATGCGGTTTTCTCATAAACGGCAAAAGGAACTTGTATCTGTAAACGGTATATTCAAGGGTAATACCACAAGTAGTGGATATATTTTTGATAAATATTTTGTCGTTTCCATGTAAATTATTGCGTTTAAATTTTACGATACAAAATCACATTAAAAATGTTACGATCTGAAGGCTACATTTAAATGTGATTTTGTTGAGTGAAACTTGTAATAATTTCTATGGAAATGGCTAAATATTTAAAAAATATATATCCACTTCGAGTGGTATTTGGGACGACTATTTAACAATATTAATACATAACGGTTAACTTTATTGAAAAAGAATCCGAATTAATGTAATTATTCATTATCAATTAAATTCAGCGGAATACTTCCAAAACACATTTTAACATTTTTAACGCAAGCCAAACTTTGTTCACACAGTTTGTTGGTGTTTAGTTTTACGTAACCTAGTGATATCACTAAAGACAGAACATCTTTGCTAAGCAATATTTCGCAACAAGGCTATTTAATTTTGAGTAGGTACATTATTTTGCGAATATTTTGCATGGTGCCCAATATTCAGTGATATACTACTTTTGTTGGTTAAAAAAAGCAAATGTCTGCAATATGATTGGCTTATATGTTATAGTGTTGAATAGTCGGTTATAGTTATATTCTTACTGTCACTCGAAATTAGAATATAAATAAAAAATCTATTTAGACGACGTTAGGCATCGCGACGCTACAAATGTTTTTCCAGCAACATACCACTTTTATTTCACCCTTGCAAAGATCTTATATTTTAGTGTTTTAGCTAAATTCCGGCGAGCGGATGGCCCCGCGAGCAAATGTTCGCCTCTCAGGCGGCGGGCTCGGGTTTGAATCTCGGCGACTCTAGAGTTTAAAAAATTCGTCCGCTCTCCGGCTACCATGCTAACATATGTGGTAGTCGTTTACCCCTAAACAAGGGAACTCTTCCTCACCTTCGACGGGAAAGGCTAGCCACCTACCCGGCCTAAGGGCAAAGAGGGCTCATAAAACCACTATGTGGTTAAAATAGGTCACTGGCCTATAATAAGAGGAATAAGAGGAAGAAGCTAAATTTCAATTTCTTTGATATTTATATTTTAAAAAGTTATGCACTAATATTAAAGATTTCCGTTATTTCTAATTTCTTAAAGCTGTTTAATAGTAGGTCGTGTTTTTGTCAAATAAAGCCAAAGTAAACCTTCTTCTATAAAACATATTGTATCAATTATTCGATTATCTTTCATTTTTAATCTACACTCCCTAAGAAATTACCGATTCATATTTTTTTGTTTATATTAGTAAAATTTTGGGTAAGCAGTTTCGAAAAAAAATCTGTTGCCAATATTTTCAAAATATCAATTTCTTCAAGTGCCTATCCTTGAAAATCGGCTCCTTCTCATTTATCCATTATTAGTACCTAACAATTTAGCTATTTTAGCCGTCTAATAGACGTCCTATGGCAGCCTACATGGATAATCATATATTTACTTGCACAGATCTTATAAATTACACTGGCAAAAGAAATGGCGCATATATATTTTTTAATTTAGGCGTATCCGATTTAGTTTTAGGGAATGGGAAAGTTTGTACAATTATAGTTTAGTATACACACTCAGTTCGAATTTTGTGGGCGTTTGCTTTCCCAAATTAAAAATTGTAACCAATAATGATATCGTTCACTAAAATCACATCAGGTACAGCGCCGTTTTTTGTAACTGAGTGTAGAATATACGTACAGGGTAGATCATGAAATAAGATTATTACACAAAGACGTGATAAACCGAACCTTACCTAGAACTTTTCGTGTGTTTTCTTTCTGTGTCCCATGAAAGATGCTACCTTTTCCAATAGTTATAGACACTCTTCTTGATTTTTGCTGTTCGGGGTTTGTATGTAGGAATCGAATTTTATGTATTGCACATCACCAACTCTTTTTCGATTCAATAAAATAGTGAAAACGAGAGCAGTTTCCGTCAATTTAAAAAAACATACCTAAACAATATCTAACCTTTTCTTTTAATAGGTCCAGGCTTTCTTCAGCAAAGACAACAGCATATTTTCGAACTTTAATAACATCACTTGTTATTGGTAGGGTTTGAGATGTTTTCATTGAAATTTTTCAACGCTATACTGTCCATGTCAAATTTCCATCTTTCATCTACCAATCTTAAGCGATTCGTCGTAATCAATGACTGGCAGAACAGGATCTTGCTGTAATCATAGTGTTTTAGCTGCTACACATGCAGACAATAAAACTCTTATCACGTGGAAATCTAAAGAAGGTGCTTGGAAGGTTCTTAAAGTAGTATCATAACCGAAAATTATTTGTGCTGCATAGACAACCTTTTCGTAATGTTTTGTTTATTGCTTTTAGCATTGTGTTTACGCCATAAATATCTTGAAGGGGAGCAAATAGTCTACCGAGTTCTCGTATTTTATGGGAAACTGCATTATGAATATGGGGTCTTTTCTGTTTTCGCAAATAATCTTCACCGTACTGGCAAATAACAGTCTTTTTTACCATTGAATGATGCTCTGTCCGCATGCATTTTCGAAAATGCCTCATCCTTTAATCTCAGTTTATCCAACGAAGGCTTTTGAGATGTTTTAAAGACTAATATATTTTGCCCTAGACTAGCAACATTACATTTTTCGCTAGTACGTGAATTGTGCGCGCAGATCTTCTCAGCGATTTCAAAGGATATAGGCCTTTGCAATACGTACATGGCATGAACTCTTGAGATTTTACGCTGTTTTTCTGTCTTTCTTCATATTTTTGTGTAGCTCTTTGAACTGGTCTAATTTTATTTTCGTCTAGCAGAGTAAAGTTTCCTTCCTTATCAGATTAATCATCTGTTTTCTTTTCTTATCACCTTTTGGAAGTTGCATAATTCTATGGACAGAAACTTCTTTTCGTGATTTCGAAGTAAGTGCCGTGAAAAATTTTTGCAATCGCGACCACAATAAACACACCTGTCTTTTTTATCCCATATTCTACTTTTTCGATGGCTAATGTCAACTATTTTTTAATCGCCTACAACTCCAAAGGTCTGTACGTTTAAAAATTAAAAAAAAAATAGTAATGCATATAAAAGTCATATCAAGTTTTACCCATAAATAAGGTGGTGCAATTCAAACGGTCCAACATGGGTATTCTTAATTTAAAAAATTACATAGGTTATAAGTAGGGCTCGGATTAATGTGTAAACACATATTTTTTATTTGAATCATTTTCATTCATTATTTGGTTTTCTACATAAATTATGATATTTGGAGCCAGAAAATGCAGTTTCTATTTTCCATATTTTTTCATATTTTTAGGTTTAGACCATATTTTTACACGAAAATCACATTAGTCCATATTTCCAATCTTCGGTACTAAAACTAGATGGAACTGCATAATTTTTGCTTTCAACGCAGAAATACTTGCGTCTTGCCCGGCAAACACGAACACAACAACATTCTCACTTCATTCTACCGTCAACATCATTAAAGGAAAATATTAAAATCATTAAAACCATTGAAACGAAAATTATGGAAGCAGAAGGCCCTGTTGCTGAAGTGGTAAAACAGAAAATAAGGTTTGTGCTTGAAAAAATAAAGGATATCAGACGCTACAAAAAATTAGCAACATGTTGTGTGGAACACCGGATGGCAACCCAGACGAGTCATATTCACTTGCAGAGTTGTGCAAATTTAAGTTTGCCCCAATCACATCCTGTGATGTTGAAAGATCTTTCAGCCAATATAAAGCATTGTTCCGACCAAACAGAAAGAGTTTTAATTTTGAAAATTTAAAAAAACATGTTATTGTATACTGTAACAACTCAACTAAAGAGATGGAAGCAGAGTAAAATTTACTGATTCTAAGTATCTTTAATTTTTTATACCTTATTTTAAACCATTATGTCAAAATAAAGTGTATTCTACTTGATAACAGTTGTTATTTTTTATTCCATATTTTTTCCATATTTCAGTTTTTTAGATCCATATTATATTTACATACTTTGTGATTTTGAATACATATTTATCCGAGCCCTAGTTATAAGCAACATTAGGTAAATTGAAATGTTGATAGTTTTTTTTATTATACAAAGTAAAAGATATAAGTCGAAATTCCCTCAAGGATAAGCATTAAAATGGCCAATTGTACTCCTAGTTTTCTTTTGTAATTTTTGAAATGAAAAAGTTACACGACGAAACTTTCCTAACCTGAATATTTAAATTTGGCTTTCCTGGTACTGCGGTTGTTTCTTTGTTTTGATGCTCAGCTTCGCTTATCGAGTGTAACTAAAATTAAAACGAAAAGTATTCAGTGCTAAACTATTTGAAAATTATCGCATAGGTCGAAGCAATTGTTACAGAAACACTTAATAAAGTGTAAAACTTTTCTGATTCTTTCTTCTGTTAATATTATTATGTTTTAAAAATACACTATTGCGGAATCTATCGAATATATTTTTTTAATGTTTATTTTTTTTTATTAAAACTGTTAATATCACTAACTTACAGTGATATTCTGTAGAATCGTCACGTTTCTACTTGTATCTGTATTAATTTCATCGCTGGTTGATGCTGGGCTTTCAGTTTCACGAACCACATTTATACCCGGGTTTTCTAAGGGATTATAGATATTCCCTTGCATATCAAATAGCTTCAACATAAACCAATGAACAAAAAATAATTAAACAAATTTACTTGTACCTCATATCGAATAAGTAATATGTATGGATATTTCTTCGATTTTCTTGACTGATACTCGCTAGTAGAATCAGATTCCGCATTCTCATTAGGTTTCCATGACGTATACAAAATGCAATTTAACTCTGCTACAAACACGCATGCAAGTAGGCCGAATTGGTTGGAACAGACCAAATCGACAGACTTGCATGTACGTGTTGTAGCAGAAGTCGTAGCTAGAGTTGGGTCAAAAGTTGGGCATGTATGAAATAGGACACATATTGTCAGATTTAGGATTTTTTTTGGGGAATTTATTAATATCTACAAGGGAAATTTAAAGAAAAATGATAGTAGTAACAGAAAATAAAATTTCTAGATTTAACATCTCCTTGTCACGACTACACATAGCGTTAGATTAATACTTTATCAACTACAAACGCAATTTATGTTATGTCTATGATGAGGTTGTTGACATGTTATCGTTTAAGTTACATTTGGCAACACTGCAGGATCTCATCTTGCTCAATTTACGTCAATTTATGCACCATTGGATCTCAACTTGTGTAACTTTATTTATTGGATCTCACGTTGTACAATTTTTAACATAAAAATTAAAAATGTAAAATTTATTTCCCCTCTGTAGTAGTAAAGCTTAGAATGAACATTGGCAGATAAATTATGAAACACATATTCTGAAATATGCAATTTATATGAGGGATCTCAGGTTGTCCGAGTTTTATCCGGATCTCAACTTGGTTTAAAAACGTATATATATATATATATATATATATATATATTACTTATTGCCCTCAGCAAGGGCAGATTGTATACAAATGGAATTATTAAAAACAAACTTAGATTTTTTCACCAATTTTATCTACTCAACAAACCATATCAATGGAACAACCCCAATTGTCAATCAACAGGACTTTCTTCGAGGACATCGCTTCCACCTATGGCGGCAAAATTTAAAAATGTTTCCGCTTTTTAAATAAAGCTAGTTTTACTATTGTAAAGATATTTCTATGTAACCCCTTTTTTAATATTTCCTACGTCTGAAGAAGTTATATGATATAACGAAACGTTACGTTTACTTTTGTAACGATTCGCCCAGTCTAAACGCGTTTTTGTGAATTAAAATCAATTCGCGCGTTCCAGCCTAGCGATTTCTACGTCACAAGTTTGAATTTTTCGCACGCGCGGCCGGCTACGTCATCAAGAGATCCCTGCTGCACGTATTGCGCTGCTCCCCACTTAGAAGGCCCGAGGTGGTGGCTTGATGCACGAAACACGAAGAGGAGCTATAAAAGCCGCTTCTCATCCGCATTCAGGGGCAGACTTCATTCATACATTCATCCGCATACATTCCAGTATCCTTCCAGCCCCAAATCATCCCCAATCCTGATCCTATCCAACCGTTTAGAGAGAATTTTTCCCGTCCCGATCTTAGCATTTTCCCTTAGCTGAGTTTGAACCCGAAGCCTCCAGTCTTGGAGACCGTGTTCCTAGCTATTGTTTATTTGAACTCGTTCCCCGAGTAAACAGCTTTAAGAAACGACGCTCACTAATGGGACACCGTTTCGCTGTTGAAATTTAACCCTTGTAAATATCCCGAACTAATAATTATTGAAACCGTTTCGTTGTTTAAATTTAACAATTGTAAATATCCCGAATTAATAATTATTGAAACCGTTTCGCTGTTTAAATTTAACACTTGTAAATATCCCGAACTAATAATTATTGAAGCGTCGCTTGGAGGACGCTAGTAAATGATTGCACCAAAATTTCCTGGATGACGTATTCGAAACGAGGGTTTAACAAACCAGGCCGTTTCATATGTCAATTTGGCGATACAAAATAAATCCAGCGTCCAGCACTCTGTTTGCACAGCCTGGAAGGCCACTGTAAGATTGTGTTTAATTTCTGTTTGACTATAGGACTGCACTTACCGATCGAAATTGCTACCTGCCAGCTGCAGCACCCTCGGAGCCGCGAGCTGTACAAGTAGCCTCCACGAACCGGACCTCCAGGTGTCTGAACGTCAACAACTTCCCACCGGCTGCCAGTCGCACAAACACTCCACCGTGTCCACGAGAATTAGACCGCTAGCACGGAGTCGTAAGGCGAAAAATATAACACATTCGAAATTAACCTATATTTGCAGTTACACGCGGTTTCAACGCCGAAGGGGACATTCGAATCCGGAAGTTGGCACCACTGCGACTTACTTTGGGCAATTCGTCTTCGCGGTCAGTGGCGTCCGGGCGATTTCTGTAGAAGGCGGCTATTCGGACCTTCCACACACGGATGCAAAGCGGGCTGCCAGCGCGCAAGGAACGAGCAGCCGGGTCCCCAACATAATTAATTAAACACATTGTAAAATACATTTTATTTGATTTCTAAAGAACAATACCTATGTTTGTAAATACTGAATCTTATAATTAAACTGTCTAAAGTTATCTTAGTGTTTGCTTGTTAATCTTCAAGTGTATATCTGGCTGAACTAAATCATCTCCGACTGATAAGCTACCTGAAGGAAAATTAGTTAAATTCATTAGCCCTAATTAGCAGAGGGCTAGTACCGTCACAAATGGCGCCCGAGCAGGCAACCTGAGCTCAGATATACATAAAGATTAGCAAGCACCCGCCGGAAGCTCCAGAACTAGAATTTGGAATCCGATACCTGAAAAATATTTGTTTAAAATTTTGTAATATGAATAATTTACAAAACCTGTTACAGCATAGCCGTCCAGCGAAATCTTCCGGAACCCAGAACCAGTCAGAACCAGTGATGTCCAGTATAGCATCCCTAGATCCCTGTCCAAGTCCTTTCCTGTATCTAGATAAGATCTTTCCGAAATCCCGTGTAGTCCACATAATTTCTTTCCGAAATCCAGTCTAGTCCGTAAATCCTCCTGCGAACCTCAGGGACCAGTTTGCCTACTGGTTCGGGCTTAGCGACCCCGAGGCACCCTAGCGAAAAAGGTGAAGAAGGCGAAGATGGCAAATGAATGCCAGGCCATGGCCGGAATGCCAAACGTTGGCCGGAATGCCAAAAGATCGCAGAAGACAGGACAATCCAGGTGTCCGCCCGTGGAAGATGGCCGAAGACAGGACAATCCAGATGTCCGCGAGTGGAAGTCTTCGTGTGCCAGTTCCGCCGTTGTATCCGACATTTTTCAGTGCCAGAGCCGCAGGTATCCGCATATAAGTGCCTGGTGAATCTGAAAAAGTGAGATATGTAAGTTTGTGTGAATGCCGCCATAGTTAGCATGAATGCTTACCTTGAAAGATCATCCTTCTGAAGCGTGCTTCTGTCACCGTGAACCCGGGTGTTGACAGGAGATAGTAGACTATAAGTCGAAGCTTGGAGGTGAAAATGCGTTTTCAGTGCCAGAATCCTGAGTCCTGTATGCTGTTTTCTGGAAAGTGTACGCTGGTTCCCGCAGCCTCTGCAATTTCCTCTAGTGAGATTGTGGTGTGAAAAAAAGGTTATCCTGCAACCTGAATCCTTTCGCAGACTTAGAATCTCCTAGTGTGAATGTAGGTCGATACCGCGACCGATGCATTTATTCAGAGATGAATTCGCTCCAGAGAACCCTGCTAGTGTGATTACGTTGATACCGCAACTGTGAATCCGCTCCGTGAGTTTGAAGCTTTTCGCGTAATCCTGATAAGCGTTAGAGTGTGTTCCAGATGAATGCATTTGTAACAGTACGATTCCAGAATGAATGCATTTGTAACAGTACGATTCCAGAATGAATGCAACTGTGAATCCGCTCCGTGAGTTTGAAGCTTTTCGCGTAATCCTGATAAGCGTTAGGGGCTATTCCAGATGAGTGCACCTGTAACAGAGCGATCAATTTTAAAATGCGATTGATTTTAAAGTGTGATTGATAATACTGATTTTTTGTCCTTTTGAAGCGTACTCATAGCTACCGTAGACCCGGATTATAGCTGGAGATTGTAGGTATACCGAAGCTTGAAGGAGAATCTGGAAAGGAAGTCGTTTTTTTTTGTACCAGTGCCTGTAAGTTTAATCCCGTACACCTGTTTCCTGGATATTGTACGCCGGTCTCCGCGGCCTATGCAATTTCTCCCCAGTTGAAATGTTGTGTGAAAGTGAATTGCCCTGAAACCTGAATACTTTCACATCACTAAATATTCCCAGAATGTATACTGAAAGGTATGAATGTTTTCTATGTCGAGATCTCCAGGTATCTTCACGACGTCTTCTCCGCCGGTGGTCCTTCATTTTCCCTAGAGGAGGATCATGTGTAACGATTCGCCCAGTCGAAACGCGTTTTTGTGAATTAAAATCAATTCGCGCGTTCCAGCCTAGCGATTTCTACGTTACCAGTTTGAATTTTTCGCACGCGCAGCCGGCTACGTCATCAAGAGATCCCTGCTCCACGTATTGCGCTGCCCTCCCACTTAGAAGGCCCGAGGTGGTGGCTGATGCACGAAACACGAAGAGGAGCTATAAAAACCGCTTCTCGTCCGCATTCAGGGGGCAGACTTTATTCATACATTCATCCGCATACATTCTAGTATCCTTCCAGCCCCAAATCATCCCCAATCCTGATCCTATCCGACCGTTTAGAGAGAATTTTTCCCGTCCCGGCATTAGCATTTTCCTTAGCTAAGTTCGAACCCGAAGCCTCCAGTCTTGGAGACCGTGTTCCTAGCTATTGTTTAATTGAACTCGTTCCCCGAATAAACAGCTTTAAGAAACGACGCTCACGAATGGGAAACCGTTTCGCTGTTGAAATTTAACCCTTGTAAATATCCCGAACTAATAATTATTGAACCCGTCTCGCTGTTTAAATTTAACACTTGTAAATATCCCGAACTAATAATTATTGAAACCTCGCTTAGAGGACGCTAGTAAATAATTGCACCAAAATTTCCTGGACGACGTATTCGAAACGAGGGTTTAACAAACCAGGCCGTTTCATATGTCAATTTGGCGATACAAAATAGATCCAGCGTCCAACACTCTGTTTGCACGGCCTGGAAGGCCACTGCAAGATTGTGTTTAATTTCTGTTTGACTATAGGACTGCACTTACCGATCGAAATTGCTACCTGTCAGCTGCAGCACCCTCGGGGCCGCGAGCTGTAGAAGTCGCCTCCACGAACCGGACCTCCAGGTGAACGGCTGCAGCACCCTCGGGGCCGCGAGCTGTAGAAGTCGCCTCCACGAACCGGACCTCCAGGTGAACGAACGTCGACAACTTCCCACCGGCTGCCAGTCGCACAAACACTCCACCGTATCCACGAGAATTAGACCGCTAGCACGGAGTCGTAAGGCGAAAAATATAACATATTCGAAATTAACCTATATTTGCAGTTACACGCGGTTTCAACTCCGAAGGGGACATTCGAATCCGGAAGTTGGCACCACTGCGACTTACTTTGGGCAATTCGTCTTCGCGGTCAGTGGCGTCCGAACGATTTCTGTAGAAGGCGGCTATTCGGACCTTCCACACACAGATGCAAAGCGGGCTGCCAGCGCGCAAGGAACGAGCAGCCGGGTCCCCAAAATAATTAATTAAACACATTGTAAAATACATTTTATTTGATTTCTAAAGAACAATACCTATGTTTGTAAATACTGAATCTTATAATTAAACTGTCTAAAGTTATCTTAGTGTTTGCTTGTTAATCTTCAAGTGTATATCTGGCTGAACTAAATCATCTCCGACTGATAAGCTACCTGAAGGAAAATTAGTTAAATTCATTAGCCCTAATTAGCAGAGGGCTAGTACCGTTACAGCCTTGATACTTGTAGTATGTCATCGATATTAAAAGATATAGAATTTCCGGGTGTGATTCTTATTTTAGCAACGAAATGTCTTTCATTATTTGCATATCTTGATACATCTTGCAGGCATATGGATTTTTGTCTGTCGTATATCGCAGTAGGGCTTCTTCCGATGGTGTACCTTCTTTTTGTATTTCTTGTCCCTACTCGATGGTATCTATAGATTAGCTGTCATTCAGGGTAGTTTGTTCTTCGTAGTAATGTTTTTACTTCCTTTTACAATAAAGGAAGTATTGGATTCACCCCAAAAAATCGAAATTGAGTTTTCCACAGCTCTTCACGTTTTGGAGACTCCTGAACCCAAAAAACATATTTTTTTCATTGGTCTGTGTGTCTGTCTGTCTGTGCGTCTGTCTGTCTGTGCGTCTGTCTGTCTGTGTGTCTGTCTGTCTGTCTGTCTGTGTATCTGCCTGTGAACAGAATATCTCAAAAGCGAAAACCGGTATGGCGTTGAAACTTCATATATAAGTTTTATGTACTATGTAGATGAGACAGCAAGCTTTTGAAGAAAATCGCATAACCGGAAGTAGGTGTTTACTCTTGAAATTTTTCAGGTTTTTTTCGATTTTCTCAAAAACGGCTTTAACGATAATTTTCAAACTTCACATTTTTAATGTGTATTAATGTGAGATAGGTGATTTTCCAGGTGAATACTTCTAAAACGGTTTTCTTTTGGTTTTTCATTTTTTTTATTAACTCCTATTTTAAACAGAACACCCGGTATATTATTACATTTTTTAATTTAGCTTAAAATTTTAGAGAAAATTTGTCTCTTCAACTAACGCTCTATTTTGTACCGTTTTAGTAGAATTTTTAATTTTTTGAAAATTTTTGACAAATGCTTAAAAATTTAAAATAAATGTTTCGGCTAATTATAAGATCACTCTAAAAGGAAGTTGTGTGCGTGTATCACACCAGATTTTTATTTTTTATGTTGTCGAAAATCGAGTCTCTTTTTAGGTAAACGGAATCTAGTTAACATTGTTTATATTCAAAATTACTTCTGTAGTTACATTTCTTGTGAGACTGCTAGTAGATGTTCTTTTATCAGCTGATGGTGGAATGAGAAAACTATTTGCTAGCCACTTTAAGTTGGATTGTCAAGGTGTACATTAGCAATTGGTTGTCTTTATCAAACATTTATTATTGCATATATTGCATGAATTGGAAGTACAGTCTCATGCCTGTTTAAACGTTTGAATCCGAACCATGAACTTATTTATTGCAAGTTTGGTACTTCAACCACGGCGTCACCAAAGTAGTGGTGTCAATTTCAACAACATATTTTGAGTATAAGAGTCTACTTGCATCCTTTAGCTATATCTAAGTACATTATTTTGCAATTAATAAAGAGTAAATAGCTATTTTTTTACATTTGAAATAATTTTAAATGAGCGAGTTTGAGCTATGTATAACATTCTCCAAATCTACCGAACAAAGTGGCTTGTTGACTATCGAATCTTTACGTTGGTTGCACTTGTAAGTTAAAGGGAATTCTAAACGACACACGTAATTGAAAACGGAACACGAAGAGAACGTAATACCTGCATTTTGCATAATTCTCGGCTATAATAATTTCAACCACCTCTTTGAAGTTGCAGCTTTCTACGGGAAACTTATAATGCACAGAACCCTTTAAGTTAACATTTTTCAATACTACTCTCAACTAATGAAAAAGTAAAATCGCTGAGTACTTTGTGAAAAATGATACATACATTTCAAACGACTTCAAAGAGATAATTTTGATTGGTGAAAAGGCGGAAATTTCAATTTTTAGCAATAACATCGTTACAACTAACTTTTTGTAGGGTTTGTAATTCTTTATTATTGGAACGAACTTTGATCATGATTTCATAAATAGGTACCGTAAAATATATCAATTCGAGTTCGTCAACTCTATGTAAATAAAAATTGAATTTCAAGCGTTAGCCTTTATTTAACTGCGTTAGACGAATTTATTGCATATCGAGTGATTGTAACTTTACTCTGAAGTGTGTGGTAGCGATATGCAAGCTAAATTAAATATAACACTCAAACTAGAGGACCAACTCTATTAGTTGGAGTCTTGACAGTGACACTATTGCTTCCACTTGAAAATTATTTTAGTTTGTATTTACAAAGCAAAAAGGATCGACATCAACAGCAAAATTATAAATAGTCTGGCAGTTAGTTAACTTGTATTACTAGTACTTTACGTTGACAAGCACTGTTACTAATTAAACAAAATGTTAACCATGCGAAAGAGAATTACTTGTGTTTCATTAACTTTATTGTGAGTGTGATGAACAGAATCAGCAGTACATAGTTTACGTTATTTATATTTGTCTGCCATCGTTTTTAAAATCAGCACTCGATAATAAGTTAATAATTTTTCTTCTTAAAAGAACATAGATTAACACTGATAAGTCAAACAACGTCCAAGTGCTAATTAACATCTGGTAAATATGACGTTAGATACTTTGATATTTACTGTTAAAATTGCTACTTTTATTTTTATCTCATGAAACCGTTAGTAGAACAGTGATGAGACCTTCATTACCTGGACTGAATTTAAGCGTATAATAGATGAGGATAAATTTTGTGACAGAGGTCGGTTAGGCCGAGGGTAATATTATCCGAATCAGTTATTAGTAATATCGGCCGTATGTTGTTTAATAGTTTTCATAATATCTACTAAAAAGGAAAATATGTGATTTTAATATAAATAATATAAATAAATTTTAGTAGTAACCTAACTCTTCACCACCCCCACCATATTTGGTACTGTAGCACCGGATGTTTACAAGTTCTTTTTCAAATAAATAAAAACAATGCACGTAATTTGGTAGTGCAGCAACGGTTATAACGGCCGTAGCTGTTAAAGTTTAACGGCCGTCGTTGTTGTGGGTGACATTTCGATCAAGCGGACAGAACTGATATAGTTCAATAACATAGGCATTATGAAAATTAAATAACAGGAACAGAAAACCATTCAAAATGCCTGTTTTGTAAAAAAAGGAAAGAATTCCTAGAGCCAAATAAAAACCATGTAAAAAATCAAAAAATCACATCACAATCACACTAGAAGGTGAAATTAAAGGGTAAAGTTAAATAAAAACAGCAAATCAACAACACCATACTCTTTTCTGAGTGATGCAAAATGTTTTCAAGGACGTCTAATGTAAAAAACACCTCATTAGTGACAATAAACTGTCATACCATACATCTTTAAGATGGCAGAAAGTTTAAATACCATTATAGAGGCTTAATAGTCACAATCATCTATGGACCTGTAATGAGAATTAAAATGAATGACAAAGTACAATAAAGAAGTGGCGGCGAGGAAAAAATCACGGCAAGGAGGTAAACTATACAGTACGTTACGTATTCCAAGAACTAATAGAAAAATAAAGCAAAACATAAATCGGTTCATATAGCTTTTCAAGATTGAAAAAATCCAGAATGCAGCGAATAAATCTGTGGCAGGCTATGAAAGAAATAGATATCTCGAAGAAACTAAATGATTCTGTCAACAATATGGTATAGAATAGAAACAAATTAACTATAGAAATGGGACTGAACGTTATCAATAGCTTTGAAACGTTGGCTACAAGGATACTTTACTCTCCCAGTTTGCTTCAAATAATCCTGGAAGACACTTTCAGAAAAGCAAAGTTAAGCAATCCCCAACAAAAATTCATTTCAAAACATTACCAATTTCTATCTGCTCGCAATGACGTCACGCGAAAGTAGAACTCAACGGTCCCTCAAGGGAAAGTACTTATTTTACAGCTGTTCAAACTATGTTTGATCATAGGTTTTAAGTAAATAGTGTGAAATAAACTGTAATCAAGTAAACACAAAAGTTCAGGCAATTAGTCCACGAAAAGTGCATAAATTGCGCCAGATAAGATATGTGTCGTGATAACAATTAAATGTAAGCGACACATGCAATCAAGCGCCAGTTCCGTATTTTCAAACAGACGTTGCACTGTTTACATGTGTAGTATATCATATGTCAAAAGCACAACGCTGCGATTCTGCAATGGTAGTGGGTCAACATAACAACTCAAGCATTCAGAATTACGTTAGTTTAAACATATATGATTGTAATTTTTAATAATAAGTCGTAAACACGGCATATATTTATTGTATATATAGCTCTGTGATACGTCTTAAGAATTCAATATACCTTTAACCACGATCGTATATTCATTGATGGGGACGAACACAGGCTTCAAATGTACGTAATGTACGCATGGCCTGGCCTTCTCACCCTGTTTCTTAACAACAACCTAAGCTCCACATCTCCTGTCAAAAAACTAAACTGGTTTTACAACAAACATAAAAGTGCTAAGTTCCAATTAATTTTGGCTACCACCTTTTACAACAGCTGAAACTGCGTATATACATAAGAAGTGTGCAGCCCAAATTTCCGGTAAATTACACATGCACATTAAAGTAATAAATATGACTAAGACTTAGGAATGTCTAGGGAATTAAAAGCGAACGGTTCGCACCAGCATAAATCTGGCCGGTGATGAATCGGCTGCAGCCAAAGTAGAGCGAGATTGGCGGGCTCAGAATGGTTGAGGCTCCTGAATCGTAAATGAAAGCAAAATAAGGAGCTTCCACTGAGTTTTGCTTGAATAATGGTGATCGGTAGATCAAGAATATACACAAGCTGTCAGCATGAATTCACATGAAAGTTTATCCAAAGTTTGTCGGTATGCCGAAAGGTTGCAAAACGATAGATTGACGTGCAGGGTATTGATTGCGCTGTTACAATAAGCAGCGTGGCGGCACACGATGAAGAATCTTTCGTTTTATGTAGATACTAATACTGAATTCCGCTAAACTGACAAGCAAAGATTGCATTTTTGGGGAGCTATATATATGGAATTCGTTATTATTTATCTACGCTTCTCCACGTGGTAAAAGTCAAGGAACAAAATGACACTTCGCACGCAAAGGCTGTACTTCACTATCTTGAAGCAACTTTTGCGCTTTAACACGTTGAGAAATTTGACGATACGAATTGCTCCGCTCTCCCTGTAGCGAGCTTTCAAATAATCTTACAACAGCTATCTCAATGGAAATGGAGTGTTTATATTCTTCGAGCATCTCCAATAATCAGGTTGTCGTAGGTGACGAAAAGCTAAGCAATACATAATGAATTCAAAATTAATATTATTACATGTGTGGTTATCATAAAGTCTCCGTTACCTAATCTCTCAAAACCAATACATACGTGACTACTTGGTTACAATTGGAGGCCGACCAGCTAGTTTCGGAGACGACGTGTTCAGTTCCTTAAATACTCACAAAAGGCGCCAACGGATCTACTTTTATTTTTTTGATCGCCTTTTGTACTGTATCATGCCGTCTTCTTATGAGATTTTCCTTATCCATCTCTTACCGTCTGCCATTCTTATATCGCAATTTTACTTCTTTGTAGTTGGTTACATCTCTTCACCCTTTCTCGTACTATATTTGTTATACCGTTTTTTATTACAACATCATAATATGTTCTCCAATATGTCATTTTAATTGTAGTTGCTTGCTTTGAATTTGTTTAATTCAAAACACAATTTCCTGTTGCATAATTATTTCACTATGTTTAGATACATGGTGCTATATCTCCTTTGTATTTTTAGTTATGTATCTACCTCATAAAATTGAGTGTAACTGTTTTATTTATGTTTTACTTTAAATATTCTCTCTCCCTTGGCGATCGCACTTTTATTGTTTTAATGTTACTATACACTCCATTTTTCTAAAATGCATTTCCAATTTAATTTTTGGGCGCTCTTATTTTAGCTTTTCCCATGACCGGAAATTACGCTCTCCGGCTACCACGCTAACACCTGTGGTAGTCGTTAACCCCTAACAAGAGAACTCTTCCCCACTTTCGACTAGCAAGGCTAGCCACCTACCCAGCCTAAAGGCTCATAGAACCACTTTGCAGTAAAAACAGGCCACTGGCCTATAATAAAAGGAAGAGGATGAGGAGAATTAATTATCCCCGGTTAACGAAGCAGATTTTATTTATTTAATTGTATTTAAATTAAACTTCTATATCCGAAACCGCATTTCTTTAAATATGTTGGTAATGTATGTAGTTACACACAAAACAACTCGCAACTTGGCTAAATGCGCAAAACTGTACCACTGGGATTGAAAATCAGTAAGGCGTCACACTCTTTGGACCACTAAAAGAAGACGAATACCGCCTTGCTGATCGCGTTAGTCAACCTTCTGTCTTCAAGTTGAGTGACAATAGAATATTCATGGTTCAGAAATAACTACGTGATACAAATAGAAGTAAAATCAATCTGCCTTAAAGTACTTGGAAATTTTAATTTCCGGTCATGTGTAGAGTTGAAATTGGACCAGAATAGAATCAAAATACATCTAATACATTCAGAGATTTAAATCAGAATATTGGATTTGAAGTTTGTTTATATTAAAAGTTGTAAATAATCAGCGCTGTAAAAATAGTATATTGTGGTGAAAAAACGTCTAATACATATGACTTGAACGTAACCTACGACTTGATATATATTAAATTTGAATGGTATGATTTTACCTGATTGGTTTCCTTTCAGTTCCAGTACTTGTCATAGTACGGTTCTAAATTGCTTTAATTTAATAAATAATTTTTATTCTTTTCTTTGTTTCAGCTAGTACTGAAAATTCAATTTAGAAATTGTGAGAAAAATTAAATAAATTCTAACTTAGGGTAACTGTGTTCCCGTTACATTCCCATTTTTGCAGTCTGCTAATTATGCTTGCCAAATTATGCTCAAGTTACGTTTGCTGCTCCAGAGATTGTCGCTAAAAGGCGAGTAGTTTGACATTCAGCTGCAATTAACATTAAACCGTCGCGACTCGCTGAAATTCTGGCGATTAAGAAATAAAGCTTGGTATTTGAGATTCATGCATATTTCATGTGCTTTGCTTTAATGCACGAAGCCGGTGGCCGCGAATCCCGTTAAAAATACATTATTTTGTCTGAATTAGGGATCGATTCCCCTCCTTATTTTATAGTGGGCCTCTTATTTCATTTCTGCCGCTGCTAAATACATCAAATCAGCGCTCCCCGATCCCCATTGTTCCCGGGCTTTCGGGAGAAGGACAGGGAGCGGCGACGTGGGGACTACAAAGGAAGCTGCAACGAGCTTTATTACGGTTATTGTGCCTTGCATTGTAGTTTAAAGAACGAAATCGCTAAACAACCATCTAGATGGTCCTGGATATAAGCGAATATGCAATATGCAGTGAGGGTTTACGGTTACATACTGTTTCATGCCCGTTTAGCTTTATTCAGCGTGTGAGCTTAATACGGCTATTTACTGTTTCATCTGCGAGCTTTATGAATGTATAGGTATGCTGGAAATAAGACAAGTGGAAATCCTGGGCGGATACCGAGCAGTTATATGCACTTCATATTCACGGTTTTATGCAGCCGGTTAGTCTGGAGACTTTGCGGAAATGAAGATTAAAATTTACGATTTACACCAGATACGGTTCGGGCTGAGCGCGGGTCCAGATAGGCTTTCAACTGTAAACCATTTATTCCATTAGCATTATTAAAATTTAAAGCTGCATTGAAAATCCACACCTCTTCCAAGGCGCAAAGCGTTCAGCTTGAAATTGGTCCTTATTCCGTTGTGCTGCCAACGAAACACGCTCAATAATTTATTTGCTTCGCTCCTCACATCGAAACAAACTACAATAATTTAGAAACACCCTGAAAATTAAATGATGCATGCATATCGAATTCTATACATTCTTTTCATTATTTTATTTGCAACGAAGACGTTTAGAGTTTCATGCTTTTTCGTCAGTATTTTTTCTCATGTTCTTAAATCGATATTGCCTTGATAAAAATTAAGGCAATGCAAAAGTTAAGGTATCATGGACTCGTTGATCTTTGACAAGTCTTTAACAGTTGTCGAATTTTGTTGACAAAACTGTAAACATATAAAGAAAGAGAGGAAAAATCAATGTTTGATTAGATTTGATACTAATTTAAAATATATATTAAAACGTGAATTACTGGTTAAAGGTTTATTTTTATAAAGTGTTGTTAATAAAAATTAATCCAACTGTGTTTAAGCAAGTCATTACTCATCCAAGAATTTAAACAAATCTATCTTAAGTAACAAACGACTTCCGGGATTGGACCGTGTCATTATTGAGGTCGAATAATTCAACATTTCACTTACTTCCGTAAGGGTCTTCAAGAGGAGAAAAAGCAAACGAGCATTGTAACTCAACGTGTAAACCACGCCAGAGGCGAAACTCTTCTAACGATCGGAAGGATAATGGCGAGAATTTATAGGCAAGTGCCGCCACGGTTGAGTCGCGGTGGGCGGGTCTACCAAATTAGCACTTTCCAAGAAGGGCAAAGCCATTGTCCCGATTGAGATTACTAGGGTGTTTGTAAATCTCAATGGCTTCGCGAATTTTTCTGATGGAGAAGAATGGAGATTGGCGGATAATTGAAGTTTCATAAAAAAGGATCTTATCGCCGTATCGCGTTGATGTTCGGCGATGAATTATGATTTAACGCGACCCGACTTCAGACAGCGCTGGTGTTCAGAGGTGCGTATTTTTACTGGATGTCCTGTTCCACCAATGTATACAGCATTGCAAGAGGAAGGAACTCGGTGAAGGAAAAGCTTGTGTAATTTTGCTCGGGGGTTTGAATAATGCTTTAATGTTTTGCTGTCAAAGAATTTTTTTTTAGTTTATTGCAGTTCGTTAGAATCTTATATGAGAGCACTTCCTAAAGACGTTGATGATCTTATCCGCTTCGAAACTGTCAGGTGTTTACGATCATGGAAACCTGCTCAAAGTAACATTACAAAAGATGAAAGGAATGCTCTCAACGCTTTACGTTCCAATTCCGACATCTCAATTTTGTCCGCTTATAAAAGTGAAGCTACGGTAGTTATGAATCGAACAGAGTAAAGTCTTTAGTCCAAGATTTTTCTTATGCCTCTTTCCCGCGACCCAATTTCCAAAATCGAACGAGAAGTCACTTCTCTCATAGAGTCTTCAGATCTTCCCACTGATATTCAACGGAAGTTGATTCCCCGCGCTTCAAAACCTCCTGGGCTCTATGGTCTTCCCAAAATTCTCCTCAGGCCCATTGTCAGAACCATAGATTCACCTACTTACTCATTAGCAAAATAGCGAACCACTATTCTCAGAAAGTTTACTGGTAAGTCTACATCGTATGTTCGCAATTCAGCCCATTTCGTTGAACCTATATCCAATATAAGCGTTGAACCTGGGGAGTTTCGATGTCATATCAATTACGGATGCTTTAAAAACCCTTTTCAATGAATGCTGAAGCCCCTTTAGTGCCAAAGAGACTCTTGCCACTTTTAATAAACATGAAAAAAATATCTCAATTTTTCATCAGCATCCCTGGGCCCATTTAACTCCTTTCTCCATGGTTCAATATTTTGTGTTACTTCAGTTTTCTATAAGTTCCTTTTCTTCTTCCCCGTTTTCCTTTTTTACAAGCTTCATCATATTTAAATTTGTAAAATAGGAGAATTTTCTAAGGTTCTAGTTCTAGCTGTAAATTTGAACGTACCTTAGTTACGTCGCGGATTCAAGATGATGGCTGTGTAATAAATCTAGTTGCGTGTATTATAACGATTGAGAATTCTATCCCTTGTAGCATTTGGTAGCAATATAGGTAATTACCTTGTTAGAGTTACAATTTATCCAATATTATGCTGAGAGCAGCAGTAGGTTTCTTAAAGCGCTCGTTTTCTTTTCAATTAACATTATTATCACATAATATGTTTGAAGGGATTGTACACTGTAAATCTCCATTCGTCATTACTAATTTATCTTAGTTAAATGAAACTTTTTATTTACTACATTTTTTATTTTCAGGTAAGGATCAGCCACAATCATTACCACATGGTCATATTGCACCAAGTGACTTCTAAAGATGGTAAAGTATAAGGTTAGCTTGACATTCTCCTTTTTAGGTGCGAATCATACTTTCAAGTAGATTATTTTGTGTGAAATTTATAGTGAAATACTCATAAGAATATATGCAGTGGTAAAATTAAACATGGACCATCATACAAGGGCAACTATTTATATATAAGTAACTGTATTGGTAAGTTGCATTCCATCCTACACTGCGTTTGACTTCCCAAATGCCATTTATTTTGCTCGCACAGGTCTCCTTCTGGTCTGTTAGTCCTGAAAAGGACTAACCAAGGGTTCATTCACCTGAGGACGGGATTATATCAAAAACCGTGCGGTCTGATGGTCCTTCATCCGCAAAAGCATTGCGAAATCGTCCCATGCACTGTTTTGGAGTGAGAGACTATTTAAAATCGTAACATATCATCGCACGATAATCTATTCGACTTAGTTCCAGTTTTCATACAACATACAACAATTCTATTAGAATCGATTCAACAATTTTGTCAGAAGTACTCTTTTACCTACTTACTATTTTCTGTATATTGCCATTTACTCAATCTCTTTCTTTAATAAGTTTCCTTTTTTATTCTTGAAGAGGGCCAAATCAGGTTTGTTGTGTAAAAGGATACATAGTTAGACTCATTGTAAATAAAATGATTTGCATAATAAAGAGGTGGGAATTGCCAAAATGGAATTTTCCGATCTCCTTTTTACGTGCTAATAAAAACAATTTGAATTTTATTATTCTCACTATCACTTCGACTCGATTACCTATACAGTGTTTACCAATCCTTAACGTTAAAGCACAATATATCTAAAAGAACCCTATTGGTAAAATCTGCCAAAGCTACCGTGCAAATAAAAACTTTTGACAGCACATTTGACTATTATAACTATGTATTTGGAGGTGTCTGAAGTTCCTTAGTTTTTTCAGAAATTATCCATCACTTTAAAATTTTTTGTTAAGTTGATAATAACTAGTTTAAAGTGGTGCAGTGGCATTTATTAATAATTGTTCTCTAAAACATTCTCATTCTGCCTCCTTGGTGATAGTGCTATTTTGACATTTAACCTCATTTAAGCATAAGCATAAAATTGGCATTCTAAAATATAAATTAGGATGCTACTCCTCTTCTGTCTCAATAAATATCAATGAGGAGATTATATCAGCCTATATCATACATAGTTGTGCCTGGTCCTAAGAGTGGTACATACTACGATACAATTGCTATCTGTGTAACAATGTCGTAACCCACCTGAAATTCCACATGAAATAACTGAGCGTGTTATTTCAGAATAGCTATCTCAAACATTTCATGAGTTTATGAAATGTTCTTCAGAGCGCTACAAAAGGGAAAATATAAGTTTCCAGCTGACATCTCACCACTGAAGGGCTGAAGCGGGTGAATTCGACTAGCAATTTTCGAATCTATTTTTCATTAGCGCAATGCAGGGGCACGCATAACGCTGCAGTTTATTTCTTTTCGAAGTTCTTGCGTCGAGAGTGATGTAGTGCCCGGCGAGCTTGAGTAATGAGGCTTCGTACAATATCTCACTAAAACAGTGTCTGCTTTCAAATTTCGCAGTTGTGATCCGGGCACTGGTTGCAGAGTGAAGTAATATACGTCATGTTGGATTATCATTTCGCTAAAACGAAAACCATATCTCTTACAGCCATACTTTAAAGTAATAAGATCGCACCTCGAGGGTACGTTTTACATGAAGCACAGGTTATACGTGCGAGATTCATTGCATGGAAATGTCGCATACGTTACAAAAAGCAATTGCGCGATACTTTACCTGTAGGGCGACATGAAGTCAGACGGGACCTACAAATCGACTTAACGCCCGCTACTTATCTTCACATTCGCGTGTACAAATCGTGCTTTCGCGAAAACATCACCAGGACATTTTTGAGCAGTCACTTTGATTTTCTTGAGTTCTAGTTTAGGTTGGCACACTTGACTGGAGATTCTTGTACAATCGCAGACTTAGTTGTCTACTATCCAATTGAGATAAGTGCATCATTAATATACTTGTGTGCTTACACACATGTAATGTACAAAGTTATATCTACAACTGCCCAAAAATTGAAAAAGTGTATTGAGAAAAATGTCAAATCTTTTATTTTCAAAATTATATTAGCAGGCAAATGTCATTATGTCATTCATTTGACACTATTTCAGTTAGGTAATGAAGCCATTGCACCACTAGTGGTGCGATGGAAGTTTATTACATTACTTATCTAAGCAGTTGTAGATAAATGTGTTTTATTATATAAAACAGAGATTTAAATCTGAAACAAATCGTTTTCTCCTGTATACACGTCTATTATGACAAAATAATTCTGTTAGCACGGAAATGTTTCAGTCAGTCTAATGTTCCATTCATTTGAGAAAATTGCAAACGAGGGTTCTTGTAGAGTAGCGTAATATTGTATCTTTAATTTAATAAGCGTTTGATTACCACATTATATAATGCGAAAGGAATATAAACAGAAGTAAAAATAAAGCCTTATGAAGTGCTATAGATTACATTATAATGACGTGAAGAAGGAATACGAAAATCCAATCAATGAAGAAGTACGAAAGTTTTCTAAAGATAAACCACATTAAAGATATGCGGAAAACGTTTGAAGAACTAATAATGTGACACTTTGCTTTCCTAACATTCTATTAGAAACTGCCTAAATAAATGTTTCAATTTGCACGGCGCTATCTCCGCCACATGAAATTATTCGGTTACGACAAGATGTGCCATTAAAATGTCTTAGCCTCACCAGGAGTTACATAAAGGCATCTATTCGTCGCAAAATGTAGCTGATCGAAACAGGTGATATAGGTAGGAGCCAGGAAAGGGAGAGTTTCTACCGCCACCCACCCCTATTTGCCTCACTTAGAATTTCTTGGCCATGCAAGGTAGAAGGAGATAGCGAAAGAGTATAAGAAAGCAATGTCCTCCCCAGTGTCTTATCGATTTTATTTCAGACTTGAGTCCACAAACTGAGAACATCCGGGGGCAGCCTTTAGCCCGGAGAGGTTTAAGGTTCCAGCAGTCACCCTCGCTTAATCCTGCTAAGCGTAAATAGCAGCTGGGGCGCAGAGCGCACGGAAAATTATGTCGACAGGCTTAAAAATTCTGATAAGTAAACATTAGCTAGACCGTTTTGCGAATTCGTATCGATCCAAGTCGATAGGAGCCTTAGGTTGTCAAACCGAGTTGTTGTACAACCACGGCGACTCTTTAACTATTTATTAGATCTAGTACTTTCAGAAAATTATGTGCTTTAGCAAGCTAAATCAAAAAGGTAATTTGATATACTAGAGTCACCATGTCATAGCCTATGTTAGCGATATTCAGTGTCTCTCACCAAGTACCAGCCATTGTCAAATTAAAGTTGGAAACTTATTGGGATACCAATTATTGCTGTGTAGGCATGTAGGTGCATGATTGGTAAGAAATGACAAGCTTCTCAAATTAATATCAAATTGTTTTAATTTCTGGCCAGTAGCGAACCTTGATGCGTACACAATAATAGTTGACCGCGCAATAATTTCCCAATGTTTATTTCTCTATATGTGATATTCTGCGAGACACACTGTATATAGCCTTCATGGCAGGCAATAAGAAAGGGTTAATGAAAATTACAAAAGCGCAGCAAAACTATCGCAGGAAGTAGAACTATAAATAAACCAAGGAAAAGCAAACTTCCTAGTATAAAAGACCAAGGAGAAGTGGATTTTTAAAGCTCAAGGAATTTCTACACTAGGGAGCATTAGTAATGAAGAAGTGTGCAGCAAAAGGGGTGGAACTGAGGATGTTAAAATGAAATACTTATGCTGGACAGCAATAGGATTTTGGAAAAAGGATTTCCTTAAAGCTGCCTCTCGCTCTTCCCAATATTCGACCAAGCGTCAACAAATTCCACCACACAGGAACGAGACGGCAAACGGAATTTCAGACTTTTAGGCTGTTGCTTGGGACCAAGTCGAAACTACTTCGAAGGTCGTCAGCGCGTTCAGAATGGCTGACAAAGTACGCTAAATAACAACTTTCTTCTAATTTTCCATGGTGACTGACAATTCTCACGCTAACTTAAGCTCGCACGAACAATATTAGCCATCTCCTCGACCCCTTTTTTGCTTTGTATTGAAATTGCCGGCATCGGCAAAATACCTGCCACAATTTTTGGAGGCGAAAAATGTTCTAAAGTTAAATATCAAAATGTTATAAGGCGTGATGAAACGCATGAGAAAAATAAACGTCTGTCAATAAAATGGATTGAGAGCAAAGAATGATAAACATTACGAACAGAAGAAGGTATTAAAAACCTGCAGTATAGTAAACAAGTGAATCCATAGAAAAACTAATACTATTTTGTTTACAATGTTTTGTAGATCTTCCATAGTTTTTGCTATTAATATTGTATAATCGGCATACCTGATATTAGTAACTGGGTAAGAAATATGTACGCAACTGAAATGTAATACTGAAGGATGGTGACGTGAGCTTCAGAAGAAGAGAAGCGAGTAAAAAACAGAAAAAAGCGTAGCCTTTGTGGACAACCACTTCTGTTGGTTGGGGCACTTAATAAGAATGTCACGAAACCATAATAATTTAATAAAATACGTTTGGCCAATGAGGACGAGTTATAGAAGCCTTACACGAAGTTAAAAAAATGTGTGGAATTTAGTAACTAATAATATTTTACACAGAAAGTGCAGCGATTGGACACAGACAAAGCAACAAGCAAAAGAAAGAAGAACTAAAAATATGTGAAGCCAAAACTCCAACTCCGAATACTGACTGGTAGAAGAGGGAACATGATAAGTTAAGCATTAAATTAATAAAGGACGTAAAACCATTATGTACAGACTGACGCTTTCCGTGTTGAAACCGTTTATTGCTGGCAGGCGCGCTTGCATTAGCACCAGATGCACCGTGATACCCACGTAGGATGTACTAAATCTAATTATAAATACATATGACGACAAAGAACACTGGATGCAGATATAGAAATCGGCTGTATACAGATGTATTACTTCTAACATACTCAGGCGAGACAGGTCAAGTTCCTGTTTCATCGGAAGTACTTCAAATACATAATTTCAACGAGTAATAAGGTATTTGACAAAAATTGTACCTAACTTATGTCAAAAATGTGTATAAAACCAACTGTCTGCGCTTTTATTGCAATTATAGGTTACTAAATATTCTGATTTTTACATAATTATTTCATATAAATTTATTATTTTCCCACCACGACCGAACATATTCGTATCACTTAATACATAATACATGTTTCAAATATGAAATTAAGTTGCAAACGGTCACAAACACATAACTTATCCATCCACTGCCAACTGCCCCCAAAATAAATTAAAACATATCGAACATAAAATGTCTACTTGTCCAATACTTAACAAAAAAATTTGCTACTAGCCCGTTACTTATTTATCTCTGATAATACTCTAATGTTACATCGTCGTAGGTACATATTTAAGGTTTGAAATCATTGCTACATTTGAAATGCAGTTGGTGAATTACCTCTAAGTTCCTCAACCATTTCTATCAAATGTCTATCAATATCCCTGCATTGTAGCTTTTGCATTACTATACGTATCTACAGTCAAGAATAGTTAACGTGCTGAGTACTACCAATTCGATCGAATGAATGAATCCATTCAAATCCCTTCGAATCCCAAGCAATTGCATGCCGTGTAAAGCCATCCCTGTTTATTCGTTGTCAAGTTACATCCAAGGAGCGTTTGCCTTTAGCTGTTAATGTCAGAATTGTACAAATATCTGCTACATTACTAAATAGAAATTGGTGTAGAGAGTTGTACATCGACACACTGCAATTATTTTGGAAATGAGACATTATTTTTGGTTGACATAGATGATAACAATAGCAACTTCACATTTTTTTTTAAATTCTCTTTGACTGTCAGCCCTTTTGTGCAACAGAAACTTACGCGTTTATGTTGTAAAGGAACAATTATTTATTAACCTTACAGCAAGGTTAAGAGAGGCAGCTATCGACCATATCTTTATATTATGCCCAATGGGAGCTATTGCTGAAGGGTGATGGTTCCATTTCTCCATTTCCGTGCTCGTAGGCTTTTATTGTACGAGTATAAGTAGTAGTAAACGGCTTAATTCCCAAAACCTCCTTAAAGCAATAAAAGAAACCGTTCGAGTGACAAGTCTACGGCAATTTGGAAAATAGGAATAAAGTTGGATAGTGCCAATTTTACGAAAGAGATCGATGAAAGAACAGCGAATAAATAGAAAGAAGGCGAGTCGTTATGAACAATATCCGACACTGTGTGAGCGTTTGCTTCTTACAAGAATTAGACATTGTCGATATTAGACTACAACAATATTTAATATAAAATATAGTACGTTGCAAGACCTGCTGCTTTCGAGTCACAGCAAGTTTAAAATCATATTCTTCAGAGAACTTGTACCTATTGCTTGCTTTATACTTACCCCTTACTGCGGTCGTAATAACTCAATAAATATTCTATAAGGGATGACCTAGTATTGCGTTAGAACTTTGATGTTCGCGAGCCTGCCAAGTGAATACAGCAAAGAGATAAACTATTATTCTGCCACCGAAGTCTTGTCCTTTTGCAGATGCCAGGAACAGATATTTAGTAAAATGTTCTAACATTAGGAACTAGAAGGTTCGTGCACTTTGCATTAAATCAGATTAGGATTAGTGAAGTAAACATTTTTCAAATTTGGGTAAATTCTACACAAATACCTAGCAAAATTGCTATTTTTTTAAATATATAAGATTTCTTAACTTTTGCATTTTTGACGTAATTTTACGTGTTAGCTACCCTTACATCAGTACATTTTTATTTTAACTAAAATAAAAATTGCAAGAGTAAATCAATTATTGTTTCACAATTTAACAGTTTTTAATATAAAGCTTAAAGAACATCTGTTTTCATCAAGACCAAAATATATAGGTTGCTGCATTAAAGAAAGGTCCATGTATATTAAAAACTAAATAGCAGTTTTATTGTGTATGTATGCAATATGTACATAAGACATTTGGTTTTATAAAAATCCTCCATCAATATCTCAAACAGTTTGACCACTACAGGTGTCTGAAGTAGGCCACTTTTTTGCAATTAACTAGAAGAACAGATTCATTTTTATTTTATTGTATAATCTGTATAAGCTCCAAAAATTTATCATTTGATAGAATAAGGTACACTGCTTACTTTGATTGTAGTACTCCCTAGAACGTCAACCAATGAAAACGGAAAAAATGCATAGCTACACAGGTACTAACTTTTGATAATGTACATAACAACGGTGATAATCATATACCTTGTTGACTAATAACTTATAGTCAAATGCCTCCACAAACATCGCGTTATCTGCTGAATGTACAATCGTCATAGCAATCACACTAACTGCACTTTTGATATTTAGAAATAAACTCTTCAAACGTTGTTTATTGACTGGTGATATACTCTAGCCGAATACAACGCGTGTCTTTTTGATTATCAAATAATTTCTGTTTACAAGAGTCCGACAAGGACCCACTAGCTGCATTATATATGATAGTACACGTGGGGAAATATTTAGAATTTAAAGTATTGTAAAACATTTCATGTACTTAATTAAAAATGTCTTCAATTAAGGAATTACTGGAACTGGATACATATATAAAGATAACTAAATTCTGCTGTGCTTATATAAATATATATTGCCTTTGAAGATGTTTTGTCATATATTCTAACCTAAATGCATTTTGAAACAATAACTTCGTGTAAACGCAACAAAGTAATTTTACACAGTTAAATTGGAAAGGATTCAATGACCAAAATTGTTTGTGAACATGATATATTTAGTGCAACACCCTGCATATAAAAAAACCAGATTCTTAAAGGGAAACATTGTTCTTTGTGTAGTTACAGTGCTATGAGACTTATTATGAATAAAGATAATGAATGTATAGGAAGAAAACAATTACAGAATAGAACAAAACGTATGTAACACAGAATTCAGTCGTTGCAGGAGTTAGTAATATGATATCCTAAAAACAAGGACACTATCTGTTTGGAACTGCAACCTTTTAGCAGATACATCCACTAGCAGAAATACTCACTTTTGATGTACGTTACGCACGCCAAATCAATTACTCTGTGTTCTTTTATGTTAATAGTGCAGAAAGAGAACTTACGTTCTACACCTGATCAGAAAATGAATCTTAGTGGGGCACAAGAGTTTCAAAATAAGAAATAGTATCCAGTACCCTTTACTGCGATTATAGTATATCAAAAAATCTGTAGAAGGCTTTACCTAGAACTTCCCTCGTCGACATTGCGCCAATAAATAATCTTAAAAATCAAATTAAGTTAGGAGTAAAAGATATCTTCACGTTTCTAATAAATTAAATAAATTTTGAAATAAAAATTTTTTTACCAGTGGTCGAATTTGAACGTTCGAATGTTTTGTGGAATATTATGAAGGAATGGGCAATTTCTACCTGCGCCACGGAGCACCGACTTTCAAATTCCTGCGTCGCAGCTATATTTAGTAACGCGCTAATTTTTGCCTCCTTTTTGTATCGCAAAACAGTTATTCTGTATCTATTGGCATCTATTACTAAGTTGAATGAAAAATAAACAAATTTTATTTTTTTAAGATGCTCACCCTGTATATATTTGTCTGAAATCTTCGCGGTTTCATTCTAGGTATACATATAAATTGTATGCAAAATAACGTCCTCCTCCGACAAATATTTTTTGACTTATACCGCCAACAGGCAGACAGACAGACAGACAGACAGACGGAATTGGAAGAGCTGTTTTTCGTCATCTAGAAATCCTGAAACGTGAAGATTTGGAGATATCTCGGAAGGTGATTTTTTCGTAATTATAATACTTCCTTTGTCTCTCAGACGAGAAAAGTAAAACTGGTATTTTATACGTACTGTTACCACCCAAATTGTTATTATATTCAGGATATGTATAAATTGGCGAAAGAAGAGAAATTACTCTATTCAAACAACTCCACCCAAAATGCTATGCACAAATGTACACCACACCAGAGAAAGTAACCGTCCTGCAGTCCCCATCAAAAACCACCCAAAATAGTACCTCAAATTCCCAGAATTCAATATACAAGGTGTATAAATTGGCGAAAGAACTACACGATGTTTGTCCTAAAATTTTGTGTAGAAAATCGTAAAACTAAAACGTTGGAGCCCTCACGAGAAGTAGATAAAAAACATGTTTTTTTCGGGTAGAGTACATTTTTGTTTCAAATGCGTGAAAGTATGGCCAAGGAACGTTATTCAAAATGTAGAATTACGGCCCTATGCAAAATGTCAAAAATATCATAAGTCATGAAACCTTATGTGGGTGTATAATATGTCCGCAAGAATTGCCAGAGTGCGTTTCACTTCGGAGGCCGTTTACGAGGAGGTACCACATCGGCCAGCCCGAAACCCAGGTGCAGCCCTTAGAGCAGTCCCTCAGGAGAGCCAGGGCGCAGAAATTTGCAGCAGGAAGCCATCAGCAAGCCGACAATTGAGGTGGCGTCTCCTGAAACCGTTGCCCGACGAGGAAGCCTCCAGTTGCCATGTATTTACCACAGCTTCCAATTGCCGCAGGCCTTTTAAATCAAAAGTTTCATCAGGAGCAGGCTTTTTAGTAGCCGTACGTGCAGATTCCAGTCCCCAGTCCCTTACCAGAATTTCGTAATTTGCTTAGCGTCCTTTGAAAATGCAGTTTGGAGCATTAAAGCGGAAATGAAACAAATGAAGACCACCGCGTCTTTTGACGTTCTAAAACAAAACCCATTTTCCGGAAATGACGTAACAGTGATTTGAATAATTTATCTGATGTAGTTTCGCCTCTTTGGTCTGGTTTGAATACAATTTGAGCTGTTTTCTGTGCGAGCAAGCCATTTTGAGGTTGGATTAAATTGTAGGTTATAAACCTGTTTGTCATACAGTAATGCATCTGTCATACTTGTTAATAAGTATAGAGAGTGACAATTGTGCTACAGATGTGGTGGACCTAACCTGAGATTAAAAGTAATTTGATGATACACTGGAGCTTAGCCACATTTAATATACAAATAAATAGAATACAAAGGGGCAATAAACCATTCTTTTGGCCAGTGAAAATAATTACAATATTTTTAATTAAACCCAGCTTGACATAATTAATTCATTATTGAAACCACTTAATATTTTTATGTTACGTAATTTATTTATTAAATCAGTCCTGAATATAAGGGCTTTACTTATACCCATATATTGTTCTATCACAACAATATGAAACAGAAAATGTACTTTATCCCAAAAAGAAATTGTTTCCTTATCTACCTCTCGTGAGGCCTGACTAAGACGAATCCAAACTTTTTGGTTTTACGATTTTCAACTCAGAATTTTATGACCAACATCACCGCCTGTGTATATTGGATTCTGAGAATTTGGGAGACTGCAGGGCGGTTACTTTTTCTGGTGTGGCCAACGTTTATGAATACTATTAGAAGTGGAGTTGGAATACAGTAACCTATCTTCTAAGATGAACACCTCCCCGCATTTTCTTGTGTTGATTAAATTCTTTCCTCTTATTTCTTAGTTTTCTAGAGTTGCTTATTTTCAGGTTGGGATTTACATTCGTTTTGTAAGTGATTTTGAATTTGACTTTTTGTGTTGTGATATGTTTCTGGGTTTTTAGTACTCTTGTTTTAAGGATGGGGTGGCGTTGCTTTGGCATTTTGATAGAATCCATTTCAAGAGTCGAACTTCGAGTGTTACGTGAATAATAGTCTGGCGGGGTTAAGGAAAATCTCATTTTTATGTTGGCTTACAACGTGAGTTGGCGTTCGCAGTCCACGTTTATATAGTCAAACGTTAACATGAATGAAGTTTTTGAATAAAAATTAGAGACATAAATATACTCATACAAAATAATAAATTTTTTTATATTATTTAGAATACTTCTACTTATTTTCCAAAAAAAAAATTAGAGCATATTATGTGCATATATTGTAACTTTGAGTGCATATACTCAACAAAATGTATGCATATTGTAATGTTACATGCAGTCTGCATGGCACATTTATTCATATAAAATATATCCAGATAGTTAATTTAAAAAGTTTATGTACAGTCGATGTGTTGTGAATGGTTACGGGTAACCAAAGAGAAGTAAATAAACAGAATGATAAAAAAGTTCAATTTGAAACTAGACTCGAGACGGTCATATTAAAACCGATGGTGGTTCAATTCCAACCAATTGGTATTTTTAATTGAATGTAATTAAAAGATCATTACAAAGGAAGTATCTGGTAATGATATAAAATAAATTCAGCAAATCAAACCGTCTATCAAGTCGACATAATTGAAGTGTTTGCAATATCATATTTAAGTTATATTACCAAGTAAATAACTTACAATATAATTAACGTAGAGCCAGTGTTTACGTGTGTGTTGTGCATTCAATTGAGAAGTGCTATCTGGGAGAAAGCAACACATCCAAAGAGCTTTTTGAGGTGATTGGAGATTTCAACCAGCCAGTTACTGTTAGCTGTCCTGCTTCATTTGCAGAGGAATTCTATAGGTTGCTGATCAGGTTACGCTAAAGCGACGTTAAGGTCAGTGTTGTTTCTTAACTTTTGCTAACAACTTTTGGAATACTTCAAGGATATTTAAATTGTGTGTTTAATATTAGTGAACTTGTATTTAGAACTAAGAATTACTATTAATTATCTAAATTCTAATAGTGTTCTGAGTACTCGGCGATTTTAGGTCATTATATTTAGAAATTCTAACCTTTTGATTTAATTTAAGATTGGGGATGTAAATTAAGAATTTTGGGTTTTAATATTGATTAAAAGTTATTTTAAACAAACTTGACTATCCTTACGTCATTGACAATTCAATAAACATATCTGAATGTCATTAAGATATTTAGAATATCAGTAAAAGACCTGACAGTAACTATAAAATTACTTTATATTAATCAAATAGTTGAACAATCAGTAATACTTGTTATTAAGAAGCACCATTCAGCTGAGGGTAAGGAGTATTTCTTTAGCTTTACTGACTAGCCGGAGCAAAATTTAAAATAAATAGAAGAATATACCATGACAATATTTGTATGTCACATATTGACGTTTGTGAGGTAAGTTATTATTTTAATTTATCATATAAATAAGTGATATAACACCGCATAGAGGCATTCTATTACAATATATATGCGCATATTTTCGTAAATGTGAGTGCATATAATTATCAGCTTTAATTATTAGGTTGCCTACGCCACTGCTTCTATGGTGTACATTAGGTTACCTACGTCATAATTCAGTTACAATTTTGTCTGTCCCAAAAGCGTTAATAATTTTGGTAGAAACCTTATTTGGCCCCCGTCTGTTGATGATGATGACCTGGAATATCAGTACGAGAATAAAGCTTTTACAGATATTCCAAAACCAGCACAAGTGCTTTAAATAAATGTTACATAAAAGAAGAAATCAGGAACCACATGGAAAAAAACTAAAGCAGTTATCTCATCCTAATGGATCTGTCATCTTCCAGCAAATTCCTTTACCATCACCCTTCATACAAGGGGCTATATGCTTGAAGTGTTTAAAAAATGAACAAATCTGGTTTTTAATTAATAGTTCAAACATTTTGCCCATTCCCTCAAAGAAAACAACCCTTTGAATGGTGCTTAAGTAGACAAGTTTAGTGAATATCCAAGACCAATAAACTTGCTTTAAGTGCACATTACACGGACAGGAAAAAAATGAGGAGCGAGATGAAAAACAAACTAAAGTTGTCAGCTAGCAGAATTGGCGGATTAATTGTCTTTCTGTTTCAACAAACGCATTTTCCATATAAAGCAAAATGGGATAACAGCACACAAGGGTTGAAAGCCTTGAGGTCATTTCCACTTCACTGGAATGTTTATTTGCTGCGGCCAGAGCAACTGCACATGCATTTCCAGTTAGGAATTGCAGTACTGTCTTTGTCATTCAAGCTGCAATTCTCTTTGTGATTCGGTTTCCCAACTTTCTCTTTGTTCGAGGTCTGTCGTGGCCAAACAATCGGTGTTCGCCCCGATTCAAATGAGGGAAGACTTTAACACTCAGAATTAATTTTATTCCTAATGGAGAACAGTGAAATACAAAGCAGGAAAATTAAATGATTGATAATGGTTTTTGTGTGCTTATTATTCAATTCCGCGAATAAATACCGGAGACGTCGAAGGCAAATACACGACTGCAAAAATACGTGCTCATCTCAAAGCGGTTAAGATGAAATGCGGGTTTATTAAGGACGATGAACAATAAGGCTTCAACCTCCTAGTTTTCAAGTTACGACAAAAACGACACTTAAACAAAGTATACCATAAAACGTTTCTGTAATGAGATGGCCCTTTTAAATCTTATAAACGGGATTATGAAACCCGGAGCTCACCTTCTCTTGTTTTAACGAGACTGAGTTTTTCAGGCATCTGGACTTTTTCATGCAGTCAGTAATTTGGCTCTTAGTATTCAAATATATTCATAATTTATCAGGCTTTCAGGTGTTATCGATTATTATCAGTTGACGATAACCATGTCGAAGTAGCACAGATCACCGGTGACTTCTATTCTTTATGCTACAATCGCGACGTGGATCTGAGAGTCCTTTGCTGTTTTTGTAAGTGAATTAGGGCGAATTTCAAACTAGGTCAGGTTTTTCTTCGGGTAATTTAGCTCACGGTTTTATCTTCTCATATTATGCATAAAGAGGTAATCGCGGTGGATGTGCCTATAATTTTTAAGGGGAAAGTTCGGTGGCTATCTCCGTACTCAAACGGAAAAAAATGCATTATGCCTTAAATCTGATTCAGAAATATGATTCCGCCATGGAAAGTTTCCAGAGGAATTCACCTTAGCCTTTCTCATTCCGCACCTCGAATTATAGAACTTTAACCACTATTTATTTTCCGAAATCACTCCAAGTGTTTTAACAGCCCAGTTCATTTTAAAGGCAAAGTTGGACCTTTTGAATTGGTCCGATTAATTCGTCCCTCGTGTGTTTCCTTGTCCGATCCAATTGTCCTTTTCAGGATCGGTTATACAATAGAATTTGGTAAATGAATCTCTCGCTCCAGTACACCCGTTTCTTATTACACGGCGGCACACATTTACGTGTTGTAATTCTTGGTAGACCCGAATGACTCCGACTCTGATGACTTCTTCGGTACTAGCAATATTACTCATATTGAAAGACGTAGACGCCTGATAACATTCTCGTAAAAACCTCCGATGGATTCTAAAAAGGTGCATGAGAATTCAAAGCTGCCCTAGACAGCACGATCAGAGAAGGGAAAAGTTTTATTTCGTAGTAAATACCCTTATTTTTTTAGTTTTCTTCTGTCACAAAACAAATAGCTAACGAATATGAGGGCGAGCCTCGACATAAAATGCCAATATTCACAGTCGCCGTTTTGTTTATCTAGGTAGAATATTGTATTAGAAAATTTCAAAAGAAATATGCTATTCCACTTGTCTATTGCACAATTCAATGACGCCGTATTATTCAGGAGCAATAAGAGATTATTATAGAAAAGTAATTACAATAAAACACATGTATAGGTTCCAAGTCTTTTAAGTACTGAAAAATCTTAAAATGATAATAATAATAAATCCACTTATTGGATACCAAAGAGGTATACAAACAGAGGGGGTTTGGCAAAGCCAGTCTTCCACCCTCCCGGAACATGACTCGCAAATACAAATGCTGTACACACACAAAGTTAATCTAAGACAAAACAGTACATAATAGCAACATAACAAGACTATCTTAAACCGAGTTACTAACTAGTTCTAACAACGCACCCTTAATAGAAAGTGGCTGATCAAAAAACGTATCCACGGACTTGGTCAACAAGTTGGGAGCCATATATAGAAAACAGCTCTTAAATTTAACTGTTCGATGTTGATTAATTCGATGAACTTTATGAACTTCTGATCTTTTGCTCAACAAATCGTACAAATATCTTAACGTTTTAGTACAGTTCAAAGTACATGAAAACATACAGTACAGATATTACGATGTTTTACATTGAGATTATTTAAATAGATCATAATAGGGAGTGATGTGTCCTTTGTCTGTAACGTTACAGACAAATCTTACGCAAGCGTTTTGTACTCGCTAACATCAGAATGTATTGATAATTATTAGACAAGAAGAAATTAAATAAATAGAAGAGTATCGCTGCTCTTACTAGTTATAATTTAGCTCATAAAGAAAAAGAGTCTTCTATTTTGGACCTCTTCAAAATGAAGTAAAAAGAAATAACACTTTCATTTCTTATCCCTCTCATTTTTTTTTAAATAGAATGAGATCCAATACTGCTGTATTTAACACACAAGCTAATTATAATTGTGGATGGGCTGATTCCGGAGGCCAGAACTCGTATCAAATTAATAATATCAGATTGTATATTCTACCTAAATCTTTACATCAGGTCAAGACTAAAGAAAATATTATGAATGTCCTGATGGCAAGTCAGCCACCGGTTACTAAAATACCCATTTGCATAGCCCAAAAAAATGCTCAAAATATAGCTCCGTTAAGCGATTGGTCCTTCAAACATGGAAAACGTTTGCAGAAAATAATAAGGTAGATTGACTTATCTGTATGAAGCATGTTGATCGTAAAAACAGCAGTTGTAACCCAGCGTTGGTTGGCGTCGCGTCGTTTAGAAGCGGCTTTGCGGGACTGCGTAAAAATCATTGCGAAGATGGCATCGCCACGGAGACAAAATCGGTACAACAATGAAGTCGAGATGATGCTCCGATACTTTTTGGAACGCCCACTTTCTTAGACACATTAAGTCTTTCTAAATGTCGAACCTGCGGTATGACCTTTACGATATAATATTATACACATGATCGCTCCATATGTGCGCCGACCTCGATTAAAGAGAATTCGCAATATAGATAGAAACTACTTATTGCAAAGGTTAAAATAAGGAAATCGGTTTAAAATCGAGTCGGAGATTTACCAACACCTTTAGGTGATAGCGCGGATGAGGTGAGAGATTCGATAATGTGGCATTATTTCAGATTTAATTATGACAAGAAATAGAAAATTGCACCCACATGATTTTTACAACTCCCAAAAATATCTTGCCGAGAACGATATTCGAAGTCGCTACGAAGACTCGACAGTGCAGCAGTGTGCAACTGTAGCATTTTGACGGAGTAATTGCATAATCATTTGACGTGTACTACTAATAACAATACTTAAATTTTTAAAATTTTACAACCTTACTTTAACTCGCAAACAGTTTCTGTCTTCACAAAGGTTGTGTAGTTTCATGCAACCTTTTATATAATTTGGGTAGCGATTAATTAAAGGGTTGCCACAAAAAAAATTAATTTCTTAATGTGGTAGGGAAACAAATCAATTCTTCCGCACTACCTGCTTGTTTTCTAAAATTGTCAACGACGAGGAACAACGTTTTAAAATACTTCAGTAACTTGGAGAATGAACAGTGAATATTTAATTAAATTGTTTGGTAGAGCATAACGTTGAAAATTCACCAACGCTTCAAACACTTTCTTTATAGGGGAGGAGGACGTCGACACCACATTAATTAAATCTAATTATGCACTGCTGATGCTTTTTAAACATGAATTCTATATTTCCAGGTTCTGTGACTTTACTCCTGCGCAGTAAACACAGCAATTGTCGAAGCTTATTGTGCTTATTGCAGGTTTCTAAGAGTGTATATGTTTTTTCCTGCATATGAGCCTTTTACAACTGATAACCTTGTTATAGTAGCTAGTTTTCTTCTTTGTAATTTTCTTAAATTATCCTATTAAGGACGAAAGGACAAGTAGACATTGTTTTAGAAATTTTAATTAGTTAGTTGCTTTTGTAAATATCCAGCTTTCAGCTGATTTTAACATACATTATTTTTAAAAATAAATATTGTTATTATAAAACAATCGAAAGCTAAACTCATAAAAGCAAAGTGACCTAAAAGAAGATTTCTATACAATTATTTCTTAATTGAGCCTATTGCTTTGCAAGGTATGTATTTGACACTTTTTTGTACTCAAACTGCCCACACTATTACTATTCGAAATAAAATAAAATTATATGTTGAAGGTGTCAGAATTCAGAGATTTTAAATTAGCAGCGCTATTTAAATTTCAATAATCATAAATTTTTCAGAGCGAAAAATATTATTCTTAATAGTAACTAGAATAACTAGAAGATGTTTTGCGTCATTCAATTATATTCCAATAAATGACACCGGTGAAAACTAGATACAAATAGGTTGATTGAACAGAAACGCCTGGAGGCTGGATCAGGTTTCTGTTGGTTGCACTGGTTCTTTATCCCTAATTTTTAAGCACATGAATGAGACTGCATTCATGTATTAGGCCAATGTAGTCAATGGAACTTAAAGGGATGATAATTAGATAACTACCCGAAGTGCAGCACTTCAATTTTTAGGCTTGGAAAGGTAGTATCGATGTAATTGAATCAAACAGTAAATGTGGATTGATTTTATTACAAAAATAAATGGGCTTTTATACAATATAACTGCTTAGATACTAAATAAAAACATTTCAAAGTGCAAAGGTATAGTTCACTAGAACGATTCTAAAATTGCAAAATAAGTAGTAAGCAATTATAGTTCCGCGTTGTCTGTGAGTTCGTGCGATGAACTTGAAGTTCTAGGTCATTTCGTAATATAATATGCTTACTGTTGTGATAGCGGTCTTTAAACCGACTGATTATGAAAGCAAAAGTGGCTTTTAAATTGTGAACGATATTTCGTAAATTTTGACTGAAATTTATATCTGTTTAATTCAAAATTAAACATTGATGGAATTCTACGTTTAAAAACTTCCAGTTTAAAAATGCCAACTGTTCTAAACAGAGCTCAGTAGCGTTTTCAGCGTGTTACAGGGGAGGAGTCCTCGGTTAGGATAAGCAACAAACTGAAAAGTTGCTCTACTGAGTAGTGAAAGTTATAAGAACAGGCGCTCTCTTGCGATGGCCAAATTAGTAGTAGATACGCGAACAAATTTTTCTATTACTGTGCACTAGGTAGTACCCATCAGCCTGTGATCGAATTGGAAATGTCACCAGGAAGACTATGGTGTAGAGGGATGTGCGGAGCTCACATCCATAAAAATTCGTACTGGTGCCCCAAAATCAAATAAAATACCAAAATAGATCCTTCTTTTTGCCGGGCGGACTGTGTCCATAGAGAGACAATTTCGACGAGGAGACGCCGTTGATATAGAGCAACGTTAACAGAATCAGGGACGTGGTTGCAATATTCGGTACTGAACCGAAATAAAGTTCTTGGATACCCCAACGAGAAGAGGACAATGTAAACATAAGGTTATAACGTTTGCAATATTGTAGAAATAAAATTTGAGCACAATTGATATCTTAATATTTATTACCACAGTTAACTAGAAATCTAAGTTACATAGAGCAGAGGTATTTTTCCAACTATTAGGAGCTCGTAAATTCGTCTAGAATTCATGACAGCGAGCCAGCTATCTTCCAGCTGTATTTCGTCCACACTACACACTATCGACGGCTAGAATCGAATTGGCGAACTAAACTTCCACACGCTAAAACTTAGAGCTAAGGGTGCATATTACCCCTAAATAGCATCCAACCATTGTCTATTAATTTAAATCCTTTTCATTTCCAGGGAGAACTATACATACAATTCTTGACATTAAGTTTAGTTTTAAAAGTAACACGTAATAATCGAGCCAGTTTATAGAATTTATTAAGGATATTCTAAGTCTAATCAATCGAAGTAATCAGTGAACTCTGGTCTCCGGCTACCCACGGGTACTTGTATCCAAAAAGTCAATTCAGAGACCCGTTTCAGTTTCGGCGTCGCGTAATGTGTAGCGCTCGAGCAGCCTTTAATGTGAAAAATCAAATCAGACACAGCCATTCCGCGTCACAATGTGATACGTAGCAAGCTTCTTGATTTGGTTAAAATTACCAGACAGACTTAAAGATCACGGCAATTACATCGCACCAAAAGAAACACTCCAAACAGCACCCTAACTTGCCGATAGTTACCTGACTTATGAATGGCGTGCCTTTAGCTAGAATTCGCGTAATATATTCAGAGCAACTTATTCTTTAGCGGGTGGCAAACCGGCGGGGAATCAATGTTTTAAACTGACCTAACAAGTTTAGCATCAGTAGTTGAAAAGTTAGGGAAGATGTAATAATGATATATCTGTATTTTAAAGGAAGTCAACTGCTTTACATTGAAAACGTAGATAGGCAGCCAAATTTTAAAGAAATTTAGCAGACATTTTGTTATGAGGTACCTCCACCCCACAGTTTCCAGCAGCTAGGTTTTCACCCCCGATACAGCTTGTTCATGTGCGTTTACTATGAGTTGTGTCGTCACTTTCGATCCGTAACAATCCTTGTCTATTTACTATGGTTGATTAGCAACGATTTAGTCTGGCCGCCCTTATTCAAACTCAGTTTAGAAACTATTATTATTACTAATATATCACGTCAATATAGTCAGCGGCATTTTTCAGTTATAAAGGTTCAGAGGGATTATTTCCTATGTTTCTTCTAAAAGCAAATATAAATTTTTGTGTTAGATTCAAATATAGCCGTAGGTTAAATTGGTTCCTCAAAGGGAGCTTTACTCAATGGCATGTGATAATTCTGACCGAAGGTTTATGTTCCATACTGTTAAACGTATAGTAAAAGCTCTTCAGAGAAGTGCAGAAATGGGTAATTTCAGTGCGGCATCATCATCTGAATGGCTATATAAAATGTGTTGTAGGGCATTTACAGGAAATGGGCTGTGATCCTCATGCAGCTGGCTAAAATCTGATCTGGAAGAATGAAGTTGCCATTAAAATATTTCGAACATTTAATGGCACACATGCAGCCAACATAGAAATAAAATATGATTTGTAATTGTCGACATGGCGAGGTGCCATAAAATTAAACGCATTTGTCCAGAGAGTTTGATCAAACCGATCAGTCATCTAATTTTAACGCGAAATGGACGACAATCCAATTCGATACTTGCGCAGAGAGCAAAACTACAGGTTTAATTTGCATTAGCAATTTTAATTAATACCGTTTCCCATGCCAGTTTAATTATAAATATATGCATTGTACTCGTAATTACAACTTTGTGATGCACGAAATTCAGATCGGCAATCGTCATGTTCATTATTTTTGAACATAACCAGAAAGGCAGCACATTTCCATCAACACGAATATGCGTTAACATTTTAAGTTCCTAAACCGTTTGATGAGTTTCAAAAGCCAAGGATATTTTACTGTCCGCACCTTCTTCATATAATAACCCAGTTTGCTTCAAAGGGCGTGTAGGGAATAGCGCTGAAAATTTTATGCGGCCCGTGGAGTACACCTTTCAGTTTTATTTTACGTCCAGGATACGAAAGGATTCACACAGCTTGAGGGCTGCAAATCCAAGCGGTAGTATTTATTTTACGCCATTTATCCACTAAATGCATAAACGGACAGAGGCAGGTTCGGAACACGGACGTGCGTACCCCGCTGCTGCATTAAATGTTATTGCCTGCAGGGAATAATGTCTTTACCCCAATTATATTTTTACGACCGTAAAGATTCGAGCTTAGCTGCTAAATTATTCCGCGCCTCGAGCTTTTCATGTTTCTTCAGATTGGCTATACTGCAATTAATTGCCGCTTACAGATTTATGGTCATGATGCTTAAGATTCCGGTGTTGGCTGCTGGCTAAGTATTCTTAGCTCTCAGCGAAACTGTTTAAAGAGTTGTGAAGGTAGGTGGGGATTAATTCCTTTCAATTTGTTTGGCTACAGCTAAGGAAGCTATCACCACCTTAATATGATTATATTTTTGAGCATTGATATTCATGGTGTAATTTTGTATTCTCACGTTGCGTCAACGTTTGCATCACCGACAGTTCTATTCAGAATAAAAAATCGTTGCTATTGAACTGCTTAGAGTAAGTAGCTTTCTATAGGATATTACCCCTTTAATATATGGCACATGGCTACACATTAAGTTTTGTAAACGTGATTGGCAACAGTGTTAAATGGATTTTTTTATGTTTCTGTATAAATACTCCAACAGACGAATTAATTCAATAAGCTCCAAAATGTTTATTGTAGCTTTGGAAGACACCTATATAGCCTGTAAACTGGGAACAAAGGAAGTTAATACTAAAAACATTAAATTAATTTGGATATATGGACGACGTTGTTGTGATTTCGAAAAGCCAGGCAGAAATACAATATTAGTATAGCAAAAATTACAGTAAATAATATTAAACAAGAAGAACATAGAGAAGCGATAATAGACAACCACATAATAGAAAGAGCAAATGAATATTTATATTAAAGACGAACGGTGAGATGTGGGAAGCCGAGTCAAACAAATGAAGAAGACAGTAAGAAAAACGCAAAAAGTACAAGTCTACTTAGAAGTAATGCAAACATATAATCAATGTGTTACACAAGTACAACTTATGGTGCTCAGTCGTGGGTTCCAACAACAAATATCGTTTAGAAATTAACAAAAGCTCAAAGTACCGTGGAAGGACAAATGCTGAATGTCAGACTAAAGGACTATCAAAAAATCAGACAGAGAGCAAAGAGACGGTAAACCACACATGCAATAAATAAAACTTTAACTTAGCTGGAATCAGTCATTCATTCGACGTCAAGATGGGAAAATCAAGGAAATACGAACGTTGAGCGAAAGCCTTGCCGGCGGATACACCTCACTTGTACAACCCCTCTGCTTGAAGTCAATTGCCCGACTGAAAATAGTCCCACCCTCCACACTAGCTTAGCAAGAGAAGTTTTACGGGATCAATTTATTACCTACTCGCTATCCCGTGCATAACAAGATTGACCCAATCAGAATTAAAGAGAGATTATTGGTTTGCAACCAAATATATTGCGTCAGATACTAGTAAATGATATTAATGGAACTACTAAAACTAAGAAACTAGAAAATTAAGTAGTTATGTAGTTAAACAAGCTTATTCGATATTTCAGAACAATACATTACCCTCTTTTAATGATTAACAATGCGGCGAAACAGTCTATAAATTGACTTTTTCGGTGCATGTGCATTGAGGTAGTTCAGTAGGCGAGGGCTCATTATTTTGCAGTGTATCTATTAGACTAAGAACGCATCTGATAGATTGTGTATATTACCTTTATTATTACATTTTATTATTAAACCTACATTTTGTGATATAGACGTATATGTACAGCATAACATGGAAGTAAAACTGATTTCTAAAATTTCATATGCTGCGGCTAGGTTCTAAACGTCTGGGCAGATTCACACCAGCAAAACGGACTACTTAGTTGCGCCCCGTCGTTAGTAGAAGTGTAGTTCGGAGGCAGTATGGCTGTTTGAGCACTAATCAGGATCGAAAGTTCCAATGTTTTGTAGCCTTCTCAGTTTTTCGTTATTTGGAACATTCCTGATTGCCAGCTCGCCTTGGAATTTGTGGACTGTATGGATTGTAGGTTTCACTGAATTATACACACGTTGAAAAGCAAAAGTAGTAATTTATTGCTATAAATTAACACGAACAGTTTAACATTTACAAAGAATTAGTTTTCGTAGTGCGTGACCGGTTTGCATGCTGCCACTTTGACAGATGAAACGTAAGTGTTTTTGGAATCGGATGCCGGCACGGGAGTCCACTGCGCACAGTATAAATACAGAATGTAAGAGAGGCGGCAAAAGTTTATAAAGTCCTTAACATACCGCCCGCCTTGGAAAGGGTAACCTTTCAAATAAAACAGTACAGAGTTGACATGTAAAAGCTAGAGTAAAACATGTAACATGAACACATATATATACAAAGCCTAATAGTACATGGATCTTAATCTAGTACAAGAAAACCCGAACAATGGGGAGCCATCAGGCTTTACGAAAACTGCGCTGAACGCTAACGCACTAGTTCACAACACTAGGTAGCGGGCACAATTTAGCGAAGGATCGCTTCACGATCCCTGACACAGTGTTCACTGACGCCACACGCGTAACGCCGTCAAGGCCAGGGTGCAGCTCGGTGACCCGGCCTAACCTCCACTTCAGAGGGGGTAGATTGTCATCCTTGATGAGGACCATGGAACCAGGCTGGAGGTCCGAAAGATGCGTGCGCCATTTGGTGCGCTGTTGGAGTTCCGAGATGTACTCTTTACTCCATCTTTTCCACACATTTTGGTGAAGTTGTTGTATTCTCTGGTATTTAGACAGCCGAGACTCGACGATCTCAGTAACGTTGGGATCAGGCAATGACACCAACGGACGACCAATCAGGAAATGAGCAGGAGCCAAAGGCTGAAGGTCGTTTGGATCAGAGGACAAAGGGGACAGGGGTCGGGAGTTTAAGGTCGCTTCCACCTGTGCTAACAAAGTGCTAAATTCATCATAATTTAGACTAGCGTTACCTATAACGCGACGTATGTGATGTTTGGAGGACTTGATTCCGCCCTCCCACAATCCGCCAAAGTGGGGACTGTGCGCGGGTATAAAATGCCAAGCTACTCCGTCGTTCGCGACTGATTCGGAAATAGAAGGGTTTTGTTCCGCGAGAAAATTGCCTAATTCGATTAACTCGGAATTAGCGCCTACAAAGTTAGTGCCATTGTCTGAGTAGACATGGAGCGGTTTGCCTCGACGAGCCACAAACCGGCGAAAAGCCATTAAGAAGGTTTCAGTAGAAAGATCAGCGACCAATTCAAGGTGCACTGCCTTTGTGACGAAACAATAAGCTGTAACTCGTTGTAAGCGAGCGAAGCTTGAATACTGATTGAACGGAAATGGTTCAACAGAGGTTACAGGAAAACTCTGAACTTCCCTTTTGAATTCTGGAAGCTCAGCACGAACATGTTTGGAAGTAGGCCAAGAGGCCTCACCTTCGCTTAGCCAGGTGGGACCATGCCACCAAAGGCTCAATCCTTTCAAACCTAAAGGGGTGATTCTCCTAGTGAGAAGATCAGCAGGATTAGACGTTGTGGGAACATGCCGCCAAGTGGCATCAGAGGTGAGTTGCTGAACATCAGCAACTCTGTTGCACACAAAGGTCTTAAGAAGATTTGGACTGGTTTTCAACCATCCTAGCACTATTGTGGAATCTGTCCACAGACCGATTCTAGATATGGGCAAATCAAGTGCCTTTATGACTTGCACGGAAAGTTTGCTTAGAAGAACAGCTCCGCAGAGCTCGAGCTTCGGGATTGTCAAGGGCTTTAAAGGGGCTACCTTGGCCTTGGAGCAGAGAAGGTGAACCTGTACTTCCCCTTCCTGATTCTTGGAACGTAGGTATATCGACGCACCGTAACTATTGTTAGAGGCGTCGCAGAAACCATGGAGCTCTATCTCGACCACGCTCCGACAGAGGACGTGACGAGGAATTGCTAAGTCATTGAGCATGAGAAGCTCACTGCGATAGGTTAACCATTTTTCTTGTATGGCTTTAGGAACGGGTTCATCCCAATCCAGCTTTTCCATCCAAAGCTGTTGCAAAAGAACCTTGGCACCCATGGTGCATGGACTTAGAAGACCCAATGGGTCGAATATCTGCGATATTTCAGACAAGATGCTACGCTTCGTAGCCTTAATACTTGTAGAATTTGAAATATTGAACATCAGATGATCGCTTTTAAAGGACCAAATCAAACCAAGGGTGTTTGTGTGCTCATGTGCACTGAAATCAAGAACACCCGGATGCAAATCGGAATCTGGTATTCCATCGAGAACTTCTGGAGAGTTAGAAATCCACTTTCTAAGTTTGAAGCAGCCTGACTCAAGAATCTGATCCAAGTTTGAGCAGAGAGTACGCGCTTTCTCAGGAGTGTCGGCACCTGTCAGAAGGTCGTCGACGTAAAAGTCCTCCTTTATGATTCGAGAGACTTCGGGATTTGAAGCCTCACATTCGATGCCCAATTGGGTTAAGCATCGAATAGCAAGAAAAGATGCTGAAGCGGTGCCATACGTAACCGTATTCAGGTCGTACGACCGAAGAAGCTCAGCTGATGAGGGTCGCCACAAGATTCTCTGAAGGGGCCTATGGTTAGGATTCACCAGAACCTGGCGATACATCTTCTCGATATCAGCTGATATAGCGAATAAATGCTTGCGAAAGCGAACAAGAATTGAAAATAAGTCTTGCTGCACGGTTGGGCCAACCATCTGAATATTGTTCAGAGATTGCCCTGAAGTGGTTGCTTGAGAACCATTGAATACAACTCGGAGTTTAGTTGTCAGGCTTTCCTCTTTTAAGACTCCGTGGTGGGGTAGATAATAGGATATCTCGTTTGAATTAGGGTTTGAAACGGACATATGACCTAATTCAGAATATTCATTCATGAAACTCGAATAGCGATTGGACAAGTCAGGGTTCGCTTGTAACCGCTTCTCTAAGGATAAGAATCTTTTCTGAGCGATTTGCAATGAATCGCCCAGTACCTCTACAGGCTTCTTGAAAGGGATAGAGACAACGAATCGACCATTCGCTTCTCGTTGAGTATTTTGCAGAAAATGTGCCTCACAGGCGTTCTCTTCATTCGTGCGAACCTTTTCCTCTGGGTAATGTTCGAGTTGCCAAAACCTAGCAATGGGGTCAGAAGCATCCTCGATCGTGCCAAGATTGCACTGTACAGGGTACGCAGAAGGAGGGCCTGTAGGGCCAGAAACAATCCAACCAAAACGAGTCTTTTGGAGGATGGGAAGATTTGGGCCTAGACCAATTTGTCCAATACAAAGGAGCTGCCAGAAAATGGGCGAACCAATCAGAATGTCGATGGTGCCCGGTTGGTCGTAGGACAGATCTGATAACTTGATGTTATCAGGAACCTTGAAGCTGTTTCGCTGGACGCGAAAACTTGGGGTAACACCCGTAATCTCATCGAGAACAAGACAGGATAGGCCAATGCCGTATGAAGTGTGAGGGGCTTGCAGCTTGATATCACACCTAGCCTTGATTTGAGAAGTGGCTTTACTTAAGCCAGAAACAGTAACGTTGACTTCGCGAATTGGAAGCTTCAACCTTTTACACAGATCTGAACGTATGAAGTTCGATTGGGAACCGGAATCCAACAGGATTCGCACAACGTGAGGCGTACCATCATCAGCGATGAGTTTAGCGGTAGCCGTAGGTAAAAGTACCTGAAAAGCATTCGAACAGAATGCCGAAATCGATTGGTTTAGTTCAACAGGGGTTTCTGCCGACATCGCAGATCCTGGTTGACTAGAAGAAGCGTTCTGAGGCTTATCCTCATGAAGAAGTGTGTTGTGCCTTGATTTGCACTTTCTACACGTATATTTGGAGCTACAAAGGCTCGCAAGGTGACCCTGAGTTAGGCAATTAAAGCATACGCGGAGCTCTTTTGCCTTTGATTTTCTGTCAAGAACAGACAGCTTGACAAACTTATCGCATTTGTACAAGGAATGAGATCCTTTACAAAGTGGACACGAAGGGGTACCTGACACAAATGATTTAGAATGTACCTTGGAAGACTTTTCGGGTACAAGCTTGCTATCTTTTACTTCCAGAGTTTCTAGAAGATTCGCTGTATTTTGTAAGAATTCCTTGAACTCATCAAGATTAGGCAGGTCAGAACTTGACCGGTTTCTAAGGACCTCCCATTCACGAAATGTAGTGGGGTCCAGTTTTTTAGAAACTACATAAATTATAACAAAATCAAGAAGCTCGCTTTCGGTAGCTAATGATTTGATTGCTGCAAAATGTTTGAATAACATATCGCTAATCGTACGTAATTTAGTTGCAGATTCCTTACTGCAAGATTCCAGTTCAAAAATAGCCTTGAGGTGGTTATGAACCAGAATTTTTGGATCATTGTATCGATTGCACAATGCCTCCCAAGCTAGAGTATAATTACCCGCAGTAAACTCTAAACTTTTTATAATTTGGCTTGCATCACCCTGTAAACTAGCCTTTAAGTAATGCAGCTTTTGAATATTAGTTAACGCTTGATTCTCATGAATTAAACTAATAAAAATCTCACGAAATTCGAGCCATTCTGAAACGTTTCCTGAATATTTGGGAATTGAAATGGCAGGAAGGCGTACAGCTTGATTATTGCAATGTGAACTGCAATTTGAATGCGTTGATCTTACGCTACCGTTAGGCGATCCAGAACGATCTAATGCAACATCAGACTGTTTGTTGTATTCATTAATCAAATATTCAGCTAGTGAAGTTGCAAAATAATAAGAATCTTCAAATTCGACTCGCTGTTGCATTTCCCGTTCTGCATCCTCACTGGTTTCTAAAATTTGTTCATGAACCGCATCATATTCTGATAACAATGCGGCTGCATTATTCAATCTTTTTTGCAACTGAATAATTTGAATGCTAGATAACGATTGATCTACCTCGTAAATTTCTTGCAACGATTGCACGTATTTTGCGAAACTCGTAAGCTTGCCCTTGATAGAGCCACGTGCTCTTACAAGCGAATCCATAATTGTTGAGATTAAAAACAATTTAACAGATCGAACTAACTTTTCGTACGCCTCTGGCGTGCGGACCCAACGGGTCAACTATCTGTGATATTTCAGGCAAAATGCTACGCGCGGTAGCCTTACTACTTGCAGAATCTGAAATATTCTTTAATGATAAAACCCTTTCGCACGCCTCTGGCGCGAATTTGTTTATAACGTAGACAGCGCTTGCTAACAACGCGAGAAACTTGTAGCTTACGACGCAGAAAACAACCCCGGTACAACGCGGGAAACTTGTTGCTACGACGCAGAAAACGGCCTTGGTACAACGCGGGATTATTTGTGACTGCAGTATGAAAACATGCAGGGGATATCGCTAACAAACGTAATAGCTTGGCATTTCACGCAATTAAAATGTTTATATGACTCCTAAACCATTTGTTTACGCAATAATACGCAGCTGAAATTATGCACACATGCAAACACAGACGAAATAAACCAAATTTATGCATAGGAAATCAGGCTTACATTTGTTATTGGTGTGTGCCGCCTTGCCGGTTTTCTGTTCCTACTACCGTCTGGCTAGCAGCTGCGATGCCCACGTGCACGTTGTCGCCGCGTTGATAGCACCGTCTGCTGTCTTCCTTCCTCTCGTTCCGGGCACCGCATGTGCCCTCTTCGTTCCACGCGTTGCTGCGAAATTGGAACGCTGCTCCTTGCGGTCGATTGCATGCGATGCCATACAACCTGAATATGCTTTGTACTTGCCTATGACCAATGTTGTCGAATGCTGTCGCTGTTTTGGACCCGCAATGACCTAATGTGGTTTAAATCCGGTTCTGTAGGACCAATGTTTGAGCACTAATCAGGATCGAAGTTCCAATGTTTTGTAGCCTTCTCAGTTTTTCGTTATTTGGAACATTCCTGATTGCCAGCTCGCCTTGGAATTTGTGGACTGTATGGATTGTAGGTTTCACTGAATTATACACACGTTGAAAAGCAAAAGTAGTAATTTATTGCTATAAATTAACACGAACAGTTTAACATTTACAAAGAATTAGTTTTCGTAGTGCGTGACCGGTTTGCATGCTGCCACTTTGACAGATGAAACGTAAGTGTTTTTGGAATCGGATGCCGGCACGGGAGTCCACTGCGCACAGTATAAATACAGAATGTAAGAGAGGCGGCAAAAGTTTATAAAGTCCTTAACACATTATGTTAACTTAATTAATATAGATAGAGCTAGGATACTTGCAGGATTTATAGTAAATAAAAAATACAATTTATCTAACTCCATCGGCGGCTTAGGACAATCAACTTTGAATTGTTAGGTTCCAAAAATCGAATGTTACAGCCTAATGTACGGAATAGGTTTATATTAATTATTTGCCAATTCTACTAATATAAATAATGCTGCTAAACGTCACCGTTCGCTTTGGCTGCTTTTTGAGCTTCTCATTAATTGTATATGGCACCTAATAAGCTCCTGAAGCCATTATGTTAACTTAATTAATATAGATATGAGAGCTAGGATACTTGCAGGATTTATAGTAAATAAAAAATACAATTTATCTAACTCCATCGGCTGCTTAGGGCAATCAGCTTTGAATTGTTAGGTTCCAAAAATCGAATGTTACACCCTAATGTACGGAATAGGTTTATATTAATTATTTGCCAATTCTACTAACCAAATAATGCTGCTAAACGCCACCGTTCGCTTTGGCTGCTTTTTGGCTTCCCATTAAATGAATAAGGCTACTAATAAGCTCCTGAATCCATTATTTTAACTAAATTAATATAGAATTGAGAGCCAGGAAACTTGTAGGATCTATAGTAAATAAAAAATGCAATTCATCTAACTCCATCGGCTTCTTAGGGCAATCAACTTTGAATTGTTAGGTTCCAAAATCGAATGTTACACCCTAATGTACGGAATAGGTTTATATTAATTATTTGCCAATTCTACTAACACAAATAATGCTGCTAAACGTCACCGTTCGCTTTGGCTGCCTATTGAGCTTTTCATTAATTGAATATGGCACCTAATAAGCTCCTGAAGCCATTATGTTAACTTAATTAATATAGATATGAGAGCTAGGATACTTGCAGGAGTTATAGTAAATAAAAAATGCAATTTATCTCACTCCATCGGCTTGTTAGTGCAATCAACTTTGAATTGTTAGGTTCCAAAAATCGAATGTTACACCCTAATGTACGGAATAGGTTTATATTAATTATTTGCCAATTCTACTAACACAAATAATGCTGCTAAACGTCACCGTTCGCTTTGGCTGCCTATTGAGCTTTTCATTAATTGAATATGGCACCTAATAAGCTCCTGAAGCCATTATGTTAACTTAATTAATATAGATATGAGAGCTAGGATACTTGCAGGATTTATAGTAAATAAAAAATACAATTTATCTAACTCCATCGGCGTTTTAGGGCAACCAACTTTGAATTGTTAGTTTTCTAAAAACCGAATGTTACACCGTAATGGACGGAATAGGTTTATATTAATTATTTGCCAATTCTACTAACACAAATAATGCTGCTAAACGTCAGCGTTCGCTTTGGCTGCATTTTGAGCTTCTCATTAATTGAATATGACACCTAATAAGTTCCTGAAGCTATTATGTTAACTTAATTAATATAAATATGAGAGCTAGAATACTTGCAGAAGTTATAGTAAATAAAAAATACAATTTATCTAACTCCATCGGCGTCTTAGGGCAACCAACTTTGAATTGTTAAGTTCCAAAAAATCGAATGTTACACCGTAATGTACGGAATGGCTTTATATTAATGATTTGCCATCTCTACTACCACAAATAATGCTGCTAAACGTAACCGTTCGCTTTGGCTGCCTTTTGAGCTTCCCATTAATTGAGTATGGCACCTAATAAGCCCTTGAATCCATTATTTTAACTAATTTAATATAGATATGAGAGCTAGGAAACTTGCAGGATTTATAGTATATAAACAATACAATTTATCTAACTCCATCGGCGTCTTAGGGCAACCAACTTTGAATTGTTAGGTTCCAAAAAATCGAATGTTACACCGTAATGTACGGAATTGTTTTATATTAATGATTTGGCATTTCTATTGCCACAAATAATGCTGCTAAACGTCACCGTTTGCTTTGGCTGCTTTTTGAGCTACCCATTAATTTAATATGGCACCTAATAAGATCCTGAAGCCATTATGTTAACTTAATTAATATAGATATGAGAGCTAGGAAACTTTCAGCATTTATAGTAAAGAAAAATACAATTTATCTAACTCCATCGGCGTGTTAGGGTAACCAAGTTTGATTTGTTAGGTTCCAAAAAATCGAATGTTACACCATAATGTACGGAATAGCTTTATATTAATAATTTGCTAATTCTACTAACACAAATAATGCCGCTAAACGTCACTGTTCGCTCTGGCTGCTTTTTGAGCTTCCCATTAATTGAATATGTCACCTAATAAGCTTCTGAAGCCCCAATTTTAACTAAATTAATATAGAAATGAGAGCTAGGTAACTTGCAGGATTTATAGTAAATAAAAAATACAATATATCTAACTCCACCGGCGTCTTAGGGCAACCAACTTTGAATTGTTAAGTTCCAAATAATCAAATGTTACACCGTAATGTACGGAATGGCTTTATATTAATGATATGCCATCTCTACTACCAAAGATAATGCTGCTAAACGTCACCGTTTGCTTTGGCTGCTTTTTGAGCTACCCATTAATTGAATATGGCACCTAATAAGCTCCTGAAGCCATTATGTTAACTAAATTAATATAGAAATGGGAGCGAGAAAACTTGCAGGATTTATAGTAAATAAAAAATACAATATATCTAACTCCACCGGCGTCTTTGGGCAACCAACTTTGAATTGTTAGGTTCCAAAAAATCGAATGTTACACCGTAATGTACGGAATTGCTTTATATTAATGATCTGCCATTTCTACTACCACCAATAATGCTGCTAAACGTCACCGTTTGCTTTGGCTGCTTTTTGAGCTACCCATTAATTGAATATGGCACCTAATAAACTATTGAAGCCATTATTTTATCTAAATTAATATAGAATTGAGAGCCAGGAAACTTGCAGGATTTTTAGTAAATAAAAAATACGATTTATCTAGCTCCATCGGCGTCTTTGGGCAACCAACTTTGAATTGTTAGGTTAATAAAAACCGAATGTTACACCGTAATGTACGGAATAGGTCTAAATTAATTATATGCCAGTTCTACTAACACAAATAAAGCTGCTAAACGTCACCGTTCGCTTTGGCTGCTTTTTGAGCTTCTCATTAATTGAATATGTCACCTAATAAGCTCCTGAAGCCATTATGTTAACTTAATTAATATAGATATGAGAGCTAGGATACTTGCAGGATTTATAGTAAATAAAAAATACAATTTATCTAACTCCATCGGCGGCTTAGGGCAATCAACTTTGAATTGTTAGGTTCTAAATATCGAATGTTACACCGTAATATACGGAATAGCTTTATATTAATTATTTGCCAATTCTACTAACACAAATAATGCTGCTAAACGTCACCGTTCGCTTTGGCTGCATTTTGAGCTTCCCATTAATTGAATATGTCACCTAATAAGCTTCTGAAGCCACAATTTTAACTAAATTAATATAGAAATGAGAGCTAGGAAACTTGCAGGATTTATAGTAAATAACAAATACAATTTATCTAACTCTATCGGCGGCTTAGGGCAATCAACTTTGAATTGTTAGGTTCTAAATATCGAATGTTACACCGTAATATACGGAATAGCTTTATATTAGTTATTTGCCAATTCTACTAACACAAATAATGCCGCTAAACGTCACTGTTCGCTCGGCTGCTTTTTGAGCTTCCCATTAATTGAATATGTCACCTAATAAGCTTCTGAAGCCACAATTTTAACTAAATTAATATAGAAATGAGAGCTAGGAAACTTGCAGGATTTATAGTAAATAAAAAATACTATATATCTAACTCCACCGGCGTCTTAGGGCAACCAACTTTGAATTGTTAAGTTCCAAATAATCGAATGTTACACCGTAATGTACGGAATGGCTTTATATTAATGATATGTCATCTCTACTACCACAGATAATGCTGCTAAACGTCACCGTTTGCTTTGGCTGCTTTTTGAGCTACCCATTAATTGAATATGGCACCTAATAAGCTCTTGAATCCATTATTTTAACTAATTTAATATAGATATGAGAGCTAGGAAACTTGCAGGATTTATAGTAAATAAACAATACAATTTATGTAACTCCATCGGCGTCTTAGGGCAACCAACTTGGAATTGTTAGGTTCCAAAAAATCGAATGTTACACCGTAATGTACGGAATTGTTTTATATTAATGATTTGGCATTTCTATTGCCACAAATAATGCTGCTAAACGTCACCGTTTGCTTTGGCTGCTTTTTGAGCTACCCATTAATTTAATATGGCACCTAATAAGATCCTGAAGCCATTATGGTAACTTAATTAATATAGATATGAGAGCTAGGAAACTTTCAGCATTTATAGTAAAGAAAAAATACAATTTATCTAACTCCATCGGCGTGTTAGGGTAACCAAGTTTGATTTGTTAGGTTCCAAAAAATCGAATGTTACACCATAATGTACGGAATAGCTTTATATTAATAATTTGCTAATTCTACTAACACAAATAATGCCGCTAAACGTCACTGTTCGCTCTGGCTGCTTTTTGAGCTTCCCATTAATTGAATATGTCACCTAATAAGCTTCTGAAGCCACAATTTTAACTAAATTAATATAGAAATGAGAGCTAGGAAACTTGCAGGATTTATAGTAAATAAAAAATACAATATATCTAACTCCACCGGCGTCTTAGGGCAACCAACTTTGAATTGTTAAGTTCCAAATAATCGAATGTTACACCGTAATGTACGGAATGGCTTTATATTAATGATATGCCATCTCTACTACCACAGATAATGCTGCTAAACGTCACCGTTTGCTTTGGCTGCTTTTTGAGCTACCCATTAATTGAATATGGCACCTAATAAGCTCCTGAAGCCATTATGTTAACTAAATTAATATAGAATTGGGAGCGAGAAAACTTGCAGGAATAATAGTAAATAAAAAATACAATATATCTAACTCCACCGGCGTCTTTGGGCAACCAACTTTGAATTGTTAGGTTCCAAAAAATCGAATGTTACACCGTAATGTACGGAATTGCTTTATATTAATGATCTGCCATTTCTACTACCACCAATAATGCTGCTAAACGTCACCGTTCGCTTTGGCTGCTTTTTGAGCTACCCATTAATTGAATATGGCACCTAATAAACTCTTGAAGCCATTATTTTATCTAAATTAATATAGAATTGAGAGCCAGGAAACTTGCAGGATTTTTAGTAAATAAAAAATACGATTTATCTAGCTCCATCGGCGTATTTGGGCAACCAACTTTGAATTGTTAGGTTAATAAAAACCGAATGTTACACCGTAATGTACGGAATAGGTCTAAATTAATTATTTGCCAGTTCTACTAACACAAATAAAGCTGCTAAACGTCACCGTTCGCTTTGGCTGCTTTTTGAGCTTCTCATTAATTGAATATGTCACCTAATAAGCTCCTGAAGCCATTATGTTAACTTAATTAATATAGATATGAGAGCTAGGATACTTGCAGGATTTATAGTAAATAAAAAATACAATTTCCCTAACTCCATGGATATCTTAGAGCAACCAACTTTGAATTGTTAGGTTTCTAAAAACCGAATGTTACACCATAATGTACGAAATAGCTTTTTATTAATAATTTGCCAATTTTACTAACACCAAAAATGCTGTAAACGCCACCGTTCGCTTTGGCTGCTTTTTGGGCTTCCCATTAAATGAATAAGGCACCTAATAAGCTCCTGAAGCCATTATTTTAACTAAATTAATATAGAATTGAGAGCCAGGAAACTTGCACGATTTTTAGTAAATAAAAAATACGATTTATCTAGCTCCATCGGCGTCTTAGGGCAACCAACTTTGAATTGTTAGGTTCCAAAAATAGAATGTTACACCCTAATCTACGGAATAGGTTTATATTAATTATTTGCCAATTCTACTAACACAAATAATGCTGCTAAACGTCACCGTTTGCTTTGGCTGCTTTTTGAGTTTCTCATTAATTGAATATGGCACATAATAAGCTCCTGAAGCCATTATGTTAACTTAATTAATATGAGAGCTAGGATACTTGCAGAATTTATAATAAATAAAAAATACAATTTATCTACCTCCATCGGCGTTTTAAGGTAACCAACTTTGAATTGTTAGGTTTCAAAAATCGAATGTTACACCCTAATCTACGGAATAGGTTTGTATTAATTATTTGCCAATTCTAATAACACAAATAATGCTGCTAAACGTCACCGTTTGTTTTGGCTGGTTTTTGAGCTTCTCATTAATTGAATATGGCACCTAATAAGCTCCTGAAGCCATTATGTTAACTTAATTAATATAGATATGAGAGCTAGGATACTTGCAGGATTTATAGTAAAGAAAAAATACAATTTATCTAACTCCATCGGCGGTTTACTGCAATCAACTTTGAATTGTTAGGTTCCAAATATCAAATGTTACACCCTAATGTACGGAAGAGCTTTACATTAATTATTTGCCAATTCTACTAACACAAATAATGCTGCTAAACGTCACGGTTCGCTTTGGCTGCTTTTTGTGCTTCTCATTAATTGAATATGGCACTTAATAAGCTCGAGAAGCGATAATGTTAACTTAATTAATATATATATTAGAGCTAGGAAACTTGCAAGATTTATGGTAAATAAAAAATACAATTTATCTAACTCCATCGGCGTCTTAGGGCAATCAGCTTGGAATTGTTAGGTTCCAAAAATCGAATGTTACACCCTAATGTACGGAATAGGTTTATATTAATTATTTGCCAATTCTACTAACACAAATAATGCTGCTAAACGTCACCGTTCGCTTTGGCTGCTTTTTGAGCTTCTCATTAATTGTATATGGCACTTCATTAGCTCCTGAAGCCATTATGTTAACTTAATTAATATATATATGAGAGCTAGGATACTTGCAGGATTTATAGTAAATAAAAAATACAATTTATCTAACTCCATCGGCGGCTTAGGGCAATCAACTTTGAATTGTTAGGTTCCAAAAATCGAATGTTACACCCTAATGCACGGAATAGGTTTATATTAATTATTTACCAATTCTACTAACACAAATAATGCTGCTAAACGTCACCGTTCCCTTTGGCTGCTTTTTGAGATTCTCATTAATTGAATATGGCACTTAATTAGCTCCTGAAGCCATTATGTTAACTGAATTAATATAGATAGAGCTAGGATACTTGCAGGATTTATAGTAAATAAAAAATACAATTTATCTAACTCCATCGGCGGCTTAGGGCAATCAACTTTGAATTGTTAGGTTCTAAATATCGAATGTTACACCGTAATATACGGAATAGCTTTATATTAGTTATTTGCCAATTCTACTAACACAAATAATGCCGCTAAACGTCACTGTTCGCTCGGCTGCTTTTTGAGCTTCCCATTAATTGAATATGTCACCTAATAAGCTTCTGAAGCCACAATTTTAACTAAATTAATATAGAAATGAGAGCTAGGAAACTTGCAGAATTTATAGTAAATAAAAAATACTATATATCTAACTCCACCGGCGTCTTAGGGCAACCAACTTTGAATTGTTAAGTTCCAAATAATCGAATGTTACACCGTAATGTACGGAATGGCTTTATATTAATGATATGCCATCTCTACTACCACAGATAATGCTGCTAAACGTCACCGTTTGCTTTGGCTGCTTTTTGAGCTACCCATTAATTGAATATGGCACCTAATAAGCTCTTGAATCCATTATTTTAACTAATTTAATATAGATATGAGAGCTAGGAAACTTGCAGGATTTATAGTAAATAAACAATACAATTTATGTAACTCCATCGGCGTCTTAGGGCAACCAACTTTGAATTGTTAGGTTCCAAAAAATCGAATGTTACACCGTAATGTACGGAATTGTTTTATATTAATGATTTGGCATTTCTATTGCCACAAATAATGCTGCTAAACGTCACCGTTTGCTTTGGCTGCTTTTTGAGCTACCCATTAATTTAATATGGCACCTAATAAGATCCTGAAGCCATTATGGTAACTTAATTAATATAGATATGAGAGCTAGGAAACTTTCAGCATTTATAGTAAAGAAAAAATACAATTTATCTAACTCCATCGGCGTGTTAGGGTAACCAAGTTTGATTTGTTAGGTTCCAAAAAATCGAATGTTACACCATAATGTACGGAATAGCTTTATATTAATAATTTGCTAATTCTACTAACACAAATAATGCCGCTAAACGTCACTGTTCGCTCTGGCTGCTTTTTGAGCTTCCCATTAATTGAATATGTCACCTAATAAGCTTCTGAAGCCACAATTTTAACTAAATTAATATAGAAATGAGAGCTAGGAAACTTGCAGGATTTATAGTAAATAAAAAATACAATATATCTAACTCCACCGGCGTCTTAGGGCAACCAACTTTGAATTGTTAAGTTCCAAATAATCGAATGTTACACCGTAATGTACGGAATGGCTTTATATTAATGATATGCCATCTCTACTACCACAGATAATGCTGCTAAACGTCACCGTTTGCTTTGGCTGCTTTTTGAGCTACCCATTAATTGAATATGGCACCTAATAAGCTCCTGAAGCCATTATGTTAACTAAATTAATATAGAATTGGAAGCGAGAAAACTTGCAGGAATAATAGTAAATAAAAAATACAATATATCTAACTCCACCGGCGTCTTTGGGCAACCAACTTTGAATTGTTAGGTTCCAAAAAATCGAATGTTACACCGTAATGTACGGAATTGCTTTATATTAATGATCTGCCATTTCTACTACCACCAATAATGCTGCTAAACGTCACCGTTCGCTTTGGCTGCTTTTTGAGCTACCCATTAATTGAATATGGCACCTAATAAACTCTTGAAGCCATTATTTTATCTAAATTAATATAGAATTGAGAGCCAGGAAACTTGCAGGATTTTTAGTAAATAAAAAATACGATTTATCTAGCTCCATCGGCGTATTTGGGCAACCAACTTTGAATTGTTAGGTTAATAAAAACCGAATGTTACACCGTAATGTACGGAATAGGTCTAAATTAATTATTTGCCAGTTCTACTAACACAAATAAAGCTGCTAAACGTCACCGTTCGCTTTGGCTGCTTTTTGAGCTTCTCATTAATTGAATATGTCACCTAATAAGCTCCTGAAGCCATTATGTTAACTTAATTAATATAGATATGAGAGCTAGGATACTTGCAGGATTTATAGTAAATAAAAAATACAATTTCCCTAACTCCATGGATATCTTAGAGCAACCAACTTTGAATTGTTAGGTTTCTAAAAACCGAATGTTACACCATAATGTACGAAATAGCTTTTTATTAATAATTTGCCAATTTTACTAACACCAAAAATGCTGTAAACGCCACCGTTCGCTTTGGCTGCGTTTTGGGCTTCCCATTAAATGAATAAGGCACCTAATAAGCTCCTGAAGCCATTATTTTAACTAAATTAATATAGAATTGAGAGCCAGGAAACTTGCACGATTTTTAGTAAATAAAAAATACGATTTATCTAGCTCCATCGGCGCCTTAGGGCAACCAACTTTGAATTGTTAGGTTCCAAAAATAGAATGTTACACCCTAATCTACGGAATAGGTTTATATTAATTATTTGCCAATTCTACTAACACAAATAATGCTGCTAAACGTCACCGTTTGCTTTGGCTGCTTTTTGAGTTTCTCATTAATTGAATATGGCACATAATAAGCTCCTGAAGCCATTATGTTAACTTAATTAATATGAGAGCTAGGATACTTGCAGAATTTATAATAAATAAAAAATACAATTTATCTACCTCCATCGGCGTTTTAGGGCAACCAACTTTGAATTGTTAGGTTTCAAAAATCGAATGTTACACCCTAATCTACGGAATAGGTTTGTATTAATTATTTGCCAATTCTACTAACACAAATAATGCTGCTAAACGTCACGGTTCGCTTTGGCTGCTTTTTGTGCTTCTCATTAATTGAATATGGCACTTAATAAGCTCGAGAAGCGATAATGTTAACTTAATTAATATATATATTAGAGCTAGGAAACTTGCAAGATTTATGGTAAATAAAAAATACAATTTATCTAACTCCATCGGCGTCTTAGGGCAATCAGCTTGGAATTGTTAGGTTCCAAAAATCGAATGTTACACCCTAATGTACGGAATAGGTTTATATTAATTATTTGCCAATTCTACTAACACAAATAATGCTGCTAAACGTCACCGTTCGCTTTGGCTGCTTTTTGAGCTTCTCATTAATTGTATATGGCACTTCATTAGCTCCTGAAGCCATTATGTTAACTTAATTAATATATATATGAGAGCTAGGATACTTGCAGGATTTATAGTAAATAAAAAATACAATTTATCTAACTCCATCGGCGGCTTAGGGCAATCAACTTTGAATTGTTAGGTTCCAAAAATCGAATGTTACACCCTAATGCACGGAATAGGTTTATATTAATTATTTACCAATTCTACTAACACAAATAATGCTGCTAAACGTCACCGTTCCCTTTGGCTGCTTTTTGAGATTCTCATTAATTGAATATGGCACTTAATTAGCTCCTGAAGCCATTATGTTAACTGAATTAATATAGATAGAGCTAGGATACTTGCAGGATTTATAGTAAATAAAAAATACAATTTATCTAACTCCATCGGCGGCTTAGGGCAATCAACTTTGAATTGTTAGATTCCAAAAATCGAATGTTACACCCTAATGTACGGAATAGGTTTATATTAATTATTTGCCAATTCTACTAACATAAATAATGCTGCCAAACGTCACCGTTCGCTTTGGCTGCTTTTTGAGCTTCTCATTAATTGTATATGGCACTTAATTAGCTCCTGAAGCCATTATGTTAACTTAATTAATATAGATATGAGAGCTATGATACTTGCAGGATTTATAGTAAATAAAAAATACAATTTATCTAACTCCATCGGCGGGTTAGGGCAATCAGCTTTGAATTGTTAGGTTCGAAAAATCGAATGTTACACCCTAATGTACGGAATAGGTTTATATTAATTATTTGCCAATTCTACTAACCAAATAATGCTGCTAAACGCCACCGTTCGCTTTGGCTGCTTTTTGGGCTTCCCATTAAATGAATAAGGCACCTAATAAGCTCCTGAATCCATTATTTTAACTAAATTAATATAGAATTGAGAGCCAGGAAACTTGTAGGATCTATAGTAAATAAAAAATGCAATTCATCTAACTCCATCGGCTTCTTAGGGCAATCAACTTTGAATTGTTAGGTTCCAAAATCGAATGTTACACCCTAATGTACGGAATAGGTTTATATTAATTATTTGCCAATTCTACTAACACAAATAATGCTGCTAAACGTCAGCGTTCGCTTTGGCTGCTTTTTGAGATTCTCCTTAATTGAATATGGCACTTAATTAGCTCCTGAAGCCATTATGTTAACTTAATTAATATAGATAGAGCTAGGATACTTGCAGGATTTATAGTAAATAAAAAATACAATTTATCTAACTCCATCGGCGGCTTAGGGCAATCAGCTTTGAATTGTTAGGTTCCAAAGCACCGAATGTTACACCGTAATGTATGGAAGAGCTTTATATAAATGATTTGCCAATTCTACTAACCAAATAATGCTGCTAAACGTCACCGTTTGCTTTGGCTGCTTTTAGAGCTTCTCATTAATTGAATATGGCACTTAATAAGCTCCTGAAGCCATTATGTTAACTTAATTAAAATAGAAATGAGAGCTAGGAAACTTGCAAGATTTATGGTAAATAAAAAATACAATTTATCTAACTCCATCGGCGTCTTAGGGCAATCAACTTTGAATTGTTAGGTTCCAAAAATCGAATGTTACACCCTAATGTACGGATTAGCTTTACATTACTTATTTGCCAATTCTACTAACACAAATAATGCTGCTAAACGTCACCGTTCGCTTTGGCTGCTTTTTGAGCTTCTCATTAATTGAATATGGCACTTAATAAGCTCGAGAAGCGATAATGTTAACTTAATTAATATATATATGAGAGCTAGGATACTTGCAGGATTTATAGTAAATAAAAAATACAATTTATCTAACTCGATCGGCGGCTTAGGGCAATCAACTTTGAATTGTTAGGTTCCAAAAATCGAATGTTACACCCTAATGCACGGAATAGGTTTATATTAATTATTTACCAATTCTACTAACACAAATAATGCTGCTAAACGTCACCGTTCGCTTTGGCTGCTTTTTGAGATTCTCATTAATTGAATATGGCACTTAATTAGCTCCTGAAGCCATTATGTTAACTGAATTAATATAGATAGAGCTAGGATACTTGCAGGATTTATAGTAAATAAAAAATACAATTTATCTAACTCCATCGGCGGCTTAGGGCAATCAACTTTGAATTGTTAGGTTCCAAAAATCGAATGTTACACCCTAATGCACGGAATAGGTTTATATTAATTATTTACCAATTCTACTAACACAAATAATGCTGCTAAACGTCACCGTTCGCTTTGGCTGCTTTTCGAGATTCTCATTAATTGAATATGGCACTTAATTAGCTCCTGAAGCCATTATGTTAACTGAATTAATATAGATAGAGCTAGGATACTTGCAGGATTTATAGTAAATAAAAAATACAATTTATCTAACTCCATCGGCGTCTTAGGGCAATCAACTTTGAATTGTTAGGTTCCAAAAATCGAATGTTACACCCTAATGTACGGATTAGCTTTACATTACTTATTTGCCAATTCTACTAACACAAATAATGCTGCTAAACGTCACCGTTCGCTTTGGCTGCTTTTTGAGCTTCTCATTAATTGAATATGGCACTTAATAAGCTCGAGAAGCGATAATGTTAACTTAATTAATATATATATGAGAGCTAGGATACTTGCAGGATTTATAGTAAATAAAAAATACAATTTATCTAACTCGATCGGCGGCTTAGGGCAATCAACTTTGAATTGTTAGGTTCCAAAAATCGAATGTTACACCCTAATGTACGGAATAGGTTTATATTAATTATTTGCCAATTCTACTAACATAAATAATGCTGCCAAACGTCACCGTTCGCTTTGGCTGCTTTTTGAGCTTCTCATTAATTGTATATGGCACTTAATTAGCTCCTGAAGCCATTATGTTAACTTAATTAATATAGATATGAGAGCTAGGATACTTGCAGGATTTATAGTAAATAAAAAATACAATTTATCTAACTCCATCGGCGGCTTAGGGCAATCAGCTTTGAATTGTTAGGTTCCAAAAATCGAATGTTACACCCTAATGTACGGAATAGGTTTATATTAATTATTTGCCAATTCTACTAACCAAATAATGCTGCTAAACGCCACCGTTCGCTTTGGCTGCTTTTTGGGCTTCCCATTAAATGAAGAAGGCACCTAATAAGCTCCTGAAGCCATTATTTTAACTAAATTAATATAGAATTGAGAGCCAGGAAACTTGTAGGATCTATAGTAAATAAAAAATGCAATTTATCTAACTCCATCGGCTTCTTAGGGCAATCAACTTTGAATTGTTAGGTTCCAAAATCGAATGTTACACCCTAATGTACGGAATAGGTTTATATTAATTATTTGCCAATTCTACTAACACAAATAATGCTGCTAAACGTCAGCGTTCGCATTGGTTGCTTTCTGAGCTTTCCATTAATTGAATATGGCACCTAATAAGCTCCTGAAGCCATTATGTTAACTTAATTAATATAGATAGAGCTAGGATACTTGCAGGATTTATAGTAAATAAAAAATACAATTTATCTAACTCCATCGGCGGCTTAGGGCAACCAGCTTTGAATTGTTAGGTTCCAAAAATCGAATGTTACACCCTAATGCACGGAATAGGTTTATATTAATTATATACCAATTCTACTAACACAAATAATGCTGCTAAACGTCACCGTTCGCTTTGGCTGGTTTTTGAGATTCTCATTAATTGAATATGGCACTTAATTAGCTCCTGAAGCCATTATGTTAACTTAATTAATATAGATATGAGAGCTAGGATACTTGCAGGATTTATAGTAAATAAAAAATACAATTTATCTAACTCCATCGGCGGCTTAGGGCAACCAACTTTGAATTCTTAGGTTCCAAAAATCGAATGTTACACCGTAATGTACGGAATAGCTTTATATTAATTATTTGCCAATTCTACTAACACAAATAATGCTGGTAAACGTCAGCGTTCGCTTTGGTTGCTTTCTGAGCTTCTCATTAATTGAATATGGCACTTAATAAGCTCCTGAAGCCATTATTCTAACTAATTTAATATAGATATGAGAGTTAGAAAACTTTCAGGATTTATAGTAAATAAAAAATACAATTTATCTAACCCCATCGGAATCTTAGGGCAACCAACTTTGAATTGTTAGGTTCCAAAAAATCGAATGTTACATTACGGTGTAACATTCGATTTTTTGGAACCTAACAATTCAAAGTTGGCTGCTTTTTGAGCTTCTCATTAATTGAATATGGCACCTAATAAGCTGTTGAAGCCATTATGTTAACTTAATTAATATAGATATGAGAGCTAGGATACTTGCAGGATTTATAGTAAATAAAAAATACAATTTATCTATCTCCATCGGCGGCTTAGGGCAATCAACTTTGAATTGTTAGGTTCCAAATATCAAATGTTACACCCTAATGTACGGAATAGCTTTATATTAATTATTTTCTAATTCTACTATCACAAATAATGCTGCTAAACGTCACCGTTTGCTTTGGCTGCTTTTTGAGCTTCTCATTAATTGAATATGGCAGCTAATAAGCTCCTGAAGCCATTATGTTAACTTAATTAATATAGATATAAGAGCTAGGATACTTGCAGGAGTTATTATAGTAAATAAAAAATGCAATTTATCTAACTTCATCGGCGTCTTAGGGCAACCAACTTTGAATTCTTAGGTTCCAAAAATCGAATGTTACATTACGGTGTAACATTCGATTTTTTGGAACCTAACAATTCAAAGTTGGCTGCTTTTTGAGCTTCTCATTAATTGAATATGGCACCTAATAAGCTGTTGAAGCCATTATGTTAACTTAATTAATATAGATATGAGAGCTAGGATACTTGCAGGATTTATAGTAAATAAAAAATACAATTTATCTAACTCCAACGGCGGCTTAGGGCAATCAACTTTGAATTGTTAGGTTCCAAATATCAAATGTTACACCCTAATGTACGGAATAGCTTTATATTAATTATTTGCCAATTCTACTAACACAAATAATGCTGCTAAACGTCACCGTTCGCTTTGGCTGCTTTTTGAGCTTCTCATTAATTGAATATGGCACTTAATAAACTCCTGAAGCCATTATGTTAACTTAATTAATATAGATATGAGAGCTAGGACACTTGCACGATTTCTAGTAAATAAAAAAATTACAATTTATCTAATTCTATCGGCGGCTTTGTGCAATCAACTTTGAATTGTTAGGTTCCAACAATCGAATGTTACACCCTAATGTACGGAATAGGTTTATATTAATTATTAGCCAATTCTACTATCACAAATAATGCTGCTAAACGTCACCGTTTGCTTTGGCTGCTTTTTGAGCTTCTCATTAATTGAATATGGCACCTAATAAGCTCCAGAAGCCATTATGTTAACATAATTAATATAGATATGAGAGCTAGGATACTTGCAGGAGTTATTATAGTAAATAAAAAATGCAATTTATCTAACTCCATCGGCGTCTTAGGTCAACGAACTTTGAATTCTTAGGTTCCTAAAAACCGAATGTTACACCGTAATGTACGGAATTGCTTTATATTAATTATTTGCAAATTCTACTAACACAAATAATGCTGGTAAACGTCAGCGTTCGCTTTGGTTGCTTTCTGAGCTTTCCATTAATTGAATATGGCACCCAATAAGCTCCTGAAGCCATTATGTTAACTTAATTAATATAGATATCAGAGCTAGGATACTTGCAGGAGTTATAGTAAATAAAAAATACAATTTATCTAACTCCATCGGCGTCTTAGGGCAACCAACTTTGAATTCTTAGGTTCCGAAAAATCGAATGTTACACCGTAATGTACGGAATAGCTTTATATTAATTATTTGCCAATTCTACTAACACAAATAATGCTGCTAAACGTCACCGTTCGCTTTGGCTGCTTTTTGAGCTTCTCATTAATTGAATATGGCACTTAATAAGCTCCTGAAGCCATTATGTTAACTTAATTAATATAGATATGAGAGCTAGGAAACTTGTAGAATTTATGGTAAATAAAAAATACAATTTATCTAACTCCATCGGCGTCTTAGGGCACCCAACTTTGAATTGTTAGGTTCCAAAAATCGAATGTTACACCCTATTGTATAGAATAGGTTTATATTAATTATTTGCCAATTCTACTAACTCGAATAATGCTGCTAAACGTCACCGTTCGCTTTGGCTGCTTTTAGAGCTTCTCATTAATTGAATATGGCACCTAATAAGCTCCTGAAGCCATTATGTTAACTTAATTAATATAGATATGAGAGCTAGGATACTTGCAGGATTTATAGTAAATAAAAAATACAATTTATCTCACTCCATCGGCGTATTAGGGCAATCAACTTTGAATTGTTAGGTTCCAAAAATCTAATGTTACACCCTAATGTACGGAATAGGTTTATATTAATTATTTGCCAATTGTACTAACATAAATAATGCTGCCAAACGTCACCGTTCGTTTTGGCTGCTTTTTGAGCTTCTCATTAATTGTATATGGCACCTAATAAGCTCCTGAAGCCATTATGTTAACTTAATTAATATAGATATGAGAGCTAGGATACTTGCAGGATTTATAGTAAATAAAAAATACAATTTATCTAACTCCATCGGCGGCTTAGGGCAATCAACTTTGAATTGTTAGGTTCCAAAAATCGAATGTTACACCGTAATGTACGGAATAGGTTTATATTAATTATTTGCCAATTGTACTAACATAGATATTGCTGCCAAACGTCACCGTTCGCTTTGGCTGCTTTTTGAACTTCTCATTAATTGTATATGGCACCTAATAAGCTCCTGAAGCCATTATGTTAACTTAATTAATATAGATATGAGAGCTAGGATACTTGCAGGATTTATAGTAAATAAAAAATACATTTTATCTAACTCCATCGGCGTATTAGGGCAACCAACTTTGAATTGTTAAGTTCCAAAAATCGAATGTTACACCCTAATGAATAGAATAGGTTTATATTAATCATTTGCCAATTCTACTAACTCGAATAATGCTGCTAAACGCCACCGTTCGCTTTGGCTGCTTTTTGGGCTTCCCATTAAATGAATAAGGCACCTAATAAGCTCCTGAAGCCATTATTTTAACTAAATTAATATAGAATTGAGAGCCAGGCAACTTGTAGGATCTATAGTAAATAAAAAATGCAATTCATCTAACTCCATCGGCTTCTTAGGGCAATCAACTTTGAATTGTTAGGTTCCAAAATCGAATGTTACACCCTAATGTACGGAATAGGTTTATATTAATTATTTGCCAATTCTACTAACATAAATATTGCTGCCAAACGTCACCGTTCGCTTTGGCTGCTTTTTGAGCTTCTCATTAATTGTATATGGCACCTAATAAGCTCCTGAAGCCATTATGTTAACTTAATTAATATAGATAGAGCTAGGATACTTGCACGAGTTATAGTAAATAAAATATACAATTTATCTAACTCCATCGGCGTCTTAGGGCAATCAACTTTGAATTGTTAGGTTCCAAAAATCGAATGTTACACCCTAATGTACGGAATAGCTTTACATTAATTATTTGCCAATTCTACTAACATAAATATTGCTGCCAAACGTCACCGTTCGCTTTGGCTGCTTTTTGAGCTTCTCATTAATTGAATATGGCACTTAATAAGCTCGAGAAGCTATTATGTTGACTTAATTAATATAGATATGAGAGCTAGGATACTTGCAGGAATGATAGTAAATAAAAAATACAATTTATCTAACTCCATCGGCGTCTTAGGGCAACCAACTTTGAATTGTTAGGTTCCTAAAAACCGTGTGTTACACCGTAATGTACGGAATAGCTTTATATTAATTATTTTCCAACTCTACTAATCAAATAATGCTTCTAAACGTCACCGTTCGCTTTGGCTGCTTTTTGAGCTTCTCATTAATTGAATATGGCACTTAATAAGCTCGAGAAGCGATTATGTTAACTTAATTAATATATATATATGAGAGCTAGGATACTTGCAGGATTTATAGTAAATAAAAAATACAATTTATCTAATTTCATCGGTGGCTTAGGGCAATCAGCTTGGAATTGTTAGGTTCCAAAAATTGAATGTTACACTCTAATGTACGGAATAGGTTTATATTAATTATTTGCCAATTCTACTAACACAAATAATGCTGCTAAACGTCACCGTTCGCTTTGGCTGCTTTTTGAGCTTCTCATTAATTGTATATGGCACTTCATTAGCTCCTGAAGCCATTATGTTAACTTAATTAATATAGATAGAGCTAGGATACTTGCAGGATTTATAGTAAATAAAAAATACAATTTATCTAACTCCATCGGCGTATTAGGGCAATCAACTTTGAATTGTTAGGTTCCAAATATCGAATGTTACACCCTAATGCATGGAATAGGTTTATATTATTTATTTACCAATTCTACTAACACAAATAATGCTGCTAAACGTCACCGTTCGCTTTGGCTGCTTTTTGAGATTCTCATTAATTGAATATGGCACTTAATTAGCTTCTGAAGCCATTATGTTAACTTAATTAATATAGATAGAGCTAGGATACTTGCAGGATTTATAGTAAATAAAAAATACAATTTATCTAACTCCATCGGCGGCTTAGGGCAATCAACTTTGAATTGTTAGGTTCCAAAAATCGAATGTTACGCCCTAATGTACGGAATAGGTTTATATTAATTATTTGCCAATTCTACTAACATAAATAATGCTGCTAAACGTCACCGTTCGTTTTGGCTGCTTTTTGAGCTTCTCATTAATTGTATATGGCACCTAATAAGCTCCTGAAGCCATTATGTTAACTTAATTAATATAGATATGAGAGCTAGGATACTTGCAGGATTTATAGTAAATAAAAAATACAATTTATCTAACTCCATCGGCGGCTTAGGGCAATCAGCTTTGAATTGTTAGGTTCCAAAAATCGAATGTTACACCCTAATGTACGGAATAGGTTTATATTAATTATTTGCCAATTCTACTAACATAAATATTGCTGCCAAACGTCACCGTTCGCTTTGGCTGCTTTTTGAGCTTTTCATTAATTGTATATGGCACCTAATAAGCTCCTGAAGCCATTATGTTAACTTAATTAATATAGATATGAGAGCTAAGATACTTGCAGGATTTATAGTAAATAAAAAATACAATTTATCTAACTCCATCGGCGTATTAGGGCAACCAACTTTGAATTGTTAGGTTCCAAAAATCGAATGTTACACCCTAATGAATAGAATAGGTTTATATTAATCATTTGCCAATTCTACTAACTCGAATAATGCTGCTAAACGCCACCGTTCGCTTTGGCTGCTTTTTGGGCTTCCCATTAAATGAATAAGGCACCTAATAAGCTCCTGAAGCCATTATTTTAACTAAATTAATATAGAATTGAGAGCCAGGAAACTTGTAGGATCTATAGTAAATAAAAAATGCAATTCATCTAACTCCATCGGCTTCTTAGGGCAATCAACTTTGAATTGTTAGGTTCCAAAATCGAATGTTACACCCTAATGTACGGAATAGGTTTATATTAATTATTTGCCATTTCTACTAACATAAATATTGCTGCCAAACGTCACCGTTCGCTTTGGCTGCTTTTTGAGCTTCTCATTAATTGAGTATGGCACCTTATAAGCTCCTGAAGCCATTATATTAACTTAATTAATATAGATAGAGCTAGGATACTTGCACGAGTGTTAGTAAATAAAATATACAATTTATCTAACTCCATCGGCGGCTTAGGGCAATCAGCTTTGAATTGTTAGGTTCCAAAAATCGAATGTTACACCCTAATGTACGGAATAGCTTTACATTAATTATTTGCCAATTCTACTAACACAAATAATGCTTCTAAACGTCACCGTTCGCTTTGGCTGCTTTTTGAGCTTCTCATTAATTGAATATGGCACTTAATAAGCTCGAGAAGCGATTATGTTAACTTAATTAATATAAATATATGAGAGCTAGGATACTTGCAGGATTTATAGTAAATAAAAAATACAATTTATCTAACTCCATCGGCGGCTTAGGGCAATCAGCTTTGAATTGTTAGGTTCCAAAAATCGAATGTTACACCCTAATGTACGGAATAGCTTTACATTAATTATTTGCCAATTCTACTAACACAAATAATGCTTCTAAACGTCACCGTTCGCTTTGGCTGCTTTTTGAGCTTCTCATTAATTGAATATGGCACTTAATAAGCTCGAGAAGCGATTATGTTAACTTAATTAATATAAATATATGAGAGCTAGGATACTTGCAGGATTTATAGTAAATAAAAAATACAATTTATCTAACTCCATCGGCGGCTTAGGGCAATCAGCTTGGAATTGTTAGGTTCCAAAAATCGAATGTTACACCCTAATGTACGGAATAGGTTTATATTAATTATTTGCCAATTCTACTAACACAAATAATGCTGCTAAACGTCACCGTTCGCTTTGGCTGCTTTTTGAGCTTCTCATTAATTGTATATGGCACTTCATTAGCTCCTGAAGCCATTATGTTAACTTAATTAATATAGATAGAGCTAGGATACTTGCAGGATTTATAGTAAATAAAAAATACAATTTATCTAACTCCATCGGCGTATTAGGGCAATCAACTTTGAATTGTTAGGTTCCAAATATCGAATGTTACACCCTAATGCACGGAATAGGTTTATATTATTTATTTACCAATTCTACTAACACAAATAATGCTGCTAAACGTCACCGTTCGCTTTGGCTGCTTTTTGAGATTCTCATTAATTGAATATGGCACTTAATTAGCTTCTGAAGCCATTATGTTAACTTAATTAATATAGATAGAGCTAGGATACTTGCAGGATTTATAGTAAATAAAAAATACAATTTATCTAACTCCATCGGCGGCTTAGGGCAATCAACTTTGAATTGTTAGGTTCCAAAAATCGAATGTTACACCCTAATGTACGGAATAGGTTTATATTAATTATTTGCCTATTCTACTAACATAAATAATGCTGCCAAACGTCACCGTTCGTTTTGGCTGCTTTTTGAGCTTCTCATTAATTTTATATGGCACCTAATAAGCTCCTGAAGCCATTATGTTAACTTAATTAATATAGATATGAGAGCTAGGATACTTGCAGGATTTATAGTAAATAAAAAATACAATTTATCTAACTCCATCGGCGGCTTAGGGCAATCAGCTTTGAATTGTTAGGTTCCAAAAATCGAATGTTACACCCTAATGTACGGAATAGGTCTATATTAATTATTTGCCAATTCTACTAACATAAATATTGCTGCCAAACGTCACCGTTCGCTTTGGCTGCTTTTTGAGCTTTTCATTAATTGTATATGGCACCTAATAAGCTCCTGAAGCCATTATGTTAACTTAATTAATATAGATATGAGAGCTAGGATACTTGCAGGATTTATAGTAAATAAAAAATACAATTTATCTAACTCCATCGGCGTATTAGGGCAACCAACTTTGAATTGTTAGGTTCCAAAAATCGAATGTTACACCCTAATGAATAGAATAGGTTTATATTAATCATTTGCCAATTCTACTAAATCGAATAATGCTGCTAAACGCCACCGTTCGCTTTGGCTGCTTTTTGGGCTTCCCATTAAATGAATAAGGCACCTAATAAGCTCCTGAAGCCATTATTTTAACTAAATTAATATAGAATTGAGAGCCAGACGAAACTTGTAGGATCTATAGTAAATAAAAAATGCAATTCATCTAACTCCATCGGCGTCTTAGGGCAACCAACTTTGAATTGTTAGGTTCCAAATATCGAATGTTACACCCTAATGCACGGAATAGGTTTATATTATTTATTTACCAATTCTACTAACACAAATAATGCTGCTAAACGTCACCGTTCGCTTTGGCTGCTTTTTGAGATTCTCATTAATTGAATATGGCACTTAATTAGCTTCTGAAGCCATTATGTTAACTTAATTAATATAGATAGAGCTAGGATACTTGCAGGATTTATAGTAAATAAAAAATACAATTTATCTAACTCCATCGGCGGCTTAGGGCAATCAACTTTGAATTGTTAGGTTCAAAAATCGAATGTTACACCCTAATGTACGGAATAGGTTTATATTAATTATTTGCCTATTCTACTAACATAAATAATGCTGCCAAACGTCACCGTTCGTTTTGGCTGCTTTTTGAGCTTCTCATTAATTTTATATGGCACCTAATAAGCTCCTGAAGCCATTATGTTAACTTAATTAATATAGATATGAGAGCTAGGATACTTGCAGGATTTATAGTAAATAAAAAATACAATTTATCTAACTCCATCGGCGGCTTAGGGCAATCAGCTTTGAATTGTTAGGTTCCAAAAATCGAATGTTACACCCTAATGTACGGAATAGGTCTATATTAATTATTTGCCAATTCTACTAACATAAATATTGCTGCCAAACGTCACCGTTCGCTTTGGCTGCTTTTTGAGCTTTTCATTAATTGTATATGGCACCTAATAAGCTCCTGAAGCCATTATGTTAACTTAATTAATATAGATATGAGAGCTAGGATACTTGCAGGATTTATAGTAAATAAAAAATACAATTTATCTAACTCCATCGGCGTATTAGGGCAACCAACTTTGAATTGTTAGGTTCCAAAAATCGAATGTTACACCCTAATGAATAGAATAGGTTTATATTAATCATTTGCCAATTCTACTAAATCGAATAATGCTGCTAAACGCCACCGTTCGCTTTGGCTGCTTTTTGGGCTTCCCATTAAATGAATAAGGCACCTAATAAGCTCCTGAAGCCATTATTTTAACTAAATTAATATAGAATTGAGAGCCAGAGGAAACTTGTAGGATCTATAGTAAATAAAAAATGCAATTCATCTAACTCCATCGGCTTCTTAGGGCAATCAACTTTGAATTGTTAGGTTCCAAAATCGAATGTTACACCCTAATGTACGGAATAGGTTTATATTAATTATTTGCCAATTCTACTAACATAAATATTGCTGCCAAACGTCACCGTTCGCTTTGACTGCTTTTTGAGCTTCTCATTAATTGTATATGGCACCTAATAAGCTCCTGAAGCCATTATGTTAACTTAATTAATATAGATAGAGCTAGGATACTTGCACGAGTTATAGTAAATAAAATATACAATTTATCTAACTCCATCGGCGTCTTAGGGCAATCAACTTTGAATTGTTAGGTTCCAAAAATCGAATGTTACACCGTAATGTACGGAATAGCTTTATATTAATTATTTTCCAACTCTACTAATCAAATAATGCTGCTAAACGTCACCGTTCGCTTTTCTGCTTTTAGAGCTTCTCATTAATTGAATATGGCAGTTAATAAGCTCCGGAAGCCATTATGTTAACTTAATTAAAATAGAAATGAGAGCTAGGAAACTTCCAAGATCTATGGTAAATAAAAAATACAATTTATCTAACTCCATCGGCGTCTTAGGGCAATCAACTTTGAATTGTTAGGTTCCAAAAATTGAATGTTACACCCTAATGTACGGAATAGCTTTACATTAATTATTTGCCAATTCTACTAACACAAATAATGCTTCTAAACGTCACCGTTCGCTTTGGCTGCTTTTTGAGCTTCTCATTAATTGAATATGGCACTTAATAAGCTCGAGAAGCGATTATGTTAACTTAATTAATATATATATATATGAGAGCTAGGATACTTGCAGGATTTATAGTAAATAAAAAATTCAATTTATCTAACTCCATCGGCGTATTAGGGCAACCAACTTTGAATTGTTAGGTTCCAAAAATCGAAGGTTACACCCTAATGAATAGAATAGGTTTATATTAATCATTTGCCAATTCTACTAACTCGAATAATGCTGCTAAACGCCACCGTTCGCTTTGGCTGCTTTTTGGGCTTCCCATTAAATGAATAAGGCACCTAATAAGCTCCTGAAGCCATTATTTTAACTAAATTAATATAGAATTGAGAGCCAGAGGAAACTTGTAGGATCTATAGTAAATAAAAAATGCAATTCATCTAACTCCATCGGCTTCTTAGGGCAATCAACTTTGAATTGTTAGGTTCCAAAATCGAATGTTACACCCTAATGTACGGAATAGCTTTATATTAATTATTTGCCAATTCTACTAACATAAATATTGCTACCAAACGTCACCGTTCGCTTTGGCTGCTTTTTGAGCTTCTCATTAATTGTATATGGCACCTAATAAGCTCCTGAAGCCATTATGTTATCTTAATTAATATAGATAGAGCTAGGATACTTGCACGAGTTATAGTAAATAAAATATACAATTTATCTAACTCTATCGGCGTCTTAGGGCAATCAACTTTGAATTGTTAGGTTCCATAAATCGAATGTTAAACCGTAATGTACGGAATAGCTTTATATTAATTATTTTCCAACTCTACTAATCAAATAATGCTGCTAAACGTCACCGTTCGCTTTTCTGCTTTTAGAGCTTCTCATTAATTGAATATGGCAGTTAATAAGCTCCGGAAGCCATTATGTTAACTTAATTAAAATAGAAATGAGAGCTAGGAAACTTCCATGATCTATGGTAAATAAAAAATACAATTTATCTAACTCCATCGGCGTCTTAGGGCAATCAACTTTGAATTGTTAGGTTCCAAAAATTTAATGTTACACCCTAATGTACGGAATAGCTTTACATTAATTATTTGCCAATTCTACTAACGCAAATAATGCTTCTAAACGTCACCGTTCGCTTTGGCTGCTTTTTGAGCTTCTCATTAATTGAATATGGCACTTAATAAGCTCGAGAAGCGATTATGTTAACTTAATTAATATATATATATGAGAGCTAGGATACTTGCAGGATTTATAGTAAATAAAAAATACAATTTATCTAACTCCATCGGCGGCTTAGGGCAATCAGCTTGGAATTGTTAGGTTCCAATAATCGAATGTTACACCCTAATGTACGGAATAGGTTAATATTAATTATTTGCCAATTCTACTAACACAAATAATGCTGCTAAACGTCACCGTTCGCTTTGGCTGCTTTTTGAGCTTCTCATTAATTGTATATGGCACTTCATTAGCTCCTGAAGCCATTATGTTAACTTAATTAATATAGATAGAGCTAGGATACTTGCAGGATTTATAGTAAATAAAAAATGCAATTCATCTAACTCCATCGGCGTATTAGGGCAACCAACTTTGAATTGTTAGGTTCCAAAAATCGAATATTACACCCTAATGAATAGAGTAGGTTTATATTAATCATTTGCCAATTCTACTAACTCGAATAATGCTGCTAAACGCCACCGTTCGCTTTGGCTGCTTTTTGGGCTTCCCATTAAATGAATAAGGCACCTAATAAGCTCCTGAAGCCATTATTTTAACTAAATTAATATAGAATTGAGAGCCAGGAAACTTGTAGGATCTATAGTAAATAAAAAATGCAATTCATCTAACTCCATCGGCTTCTTAGGGCAATCAACTTTGAATTGTTAGGTTCCAAAATCGAATGTTACACCCTAATGTACGGAATAGGTTTATATTAATTATTTGCCAATTCTACTAACACAAATAATGCTGCTAAACGTCAGCGTTCGCATTGGTTGCTTTCTGAGCTTTCCATTAATTGAATATGGCACCTAATAAGCTCCTGAAGCCATTATGTTAACTTAATTAATATAGATAGAGCTAGGATACTTGCACGAGTTATAGTAAATAAAATATACAATTTATCTAACTCCATCGGCGTCGTAGGGCAACCAACTTTGAATTCTTAGGTTCCTAAAAACCGAATGTTAGACCGTAATGTACGGAATAGCTTTATATTAATTATTTGCCAATTCTACTAACGCAAATAATGCTGCTAAAGGTCACCGTTCGCTTTGGTTGCTTTTTGAGCTTCTCATTAATTGAATATGGCACCTAATTAGCTCCTGGAGCCATTATGTTAACTTAATTAATATAGATAGAGCTAGGATACTTGCAGCATTTATAGTAAATAAAAAATACGATTTATCTAGCTCCATCGGCGTTTTAGGGCAACCAACTTTGAATTGTTAGGTTCCAAAAAATCGAATGTTACACCGTAATGTACGGAATTGCTTTATATTAATGATCTGCCATTTCCGCTGCCACAAATAATGCTGCTAAACGTCACCGTTTGCTTTGGCAGCTTTTTGAGCTACCCATTAATTGAATGTGGCACCTAATAAGCTCCTGAAGCCATTATGATAAATTAATGAGAGCTAGGAAACTTGCAGCATTTATAGTAAATGAAAAATACAATTTATCTAACTCCATCGGCGGCTTAGGGCAATCAGCTTTGAATTGTTAGGTTCCAAAAATCGAATGTTACACCCTAATGTACGGAATAGGTCTATATTAATTATTTGCCAATTCTACTAACATAAATATTGCTGCCAAACGTCACCGTTCGCTTTGGCTGCTTTTTGAGCTTTTCATTAATTGTATATGGCACCTAATAAGCTCCTGAAGCCATTATGTTAACTTAATTAATATAGATATGAGAGCTAGGATACTTGCAGGATTTATAGTAAATAAAAAATACAATTTATCTAACTCCATCGGCGTATTAGGGCAACCAACTTTGAATTGTTAGGTTCCAAAAATCGAAGGTTACACCCTAATGAATAGAATAGGTTTATATTAATCATTTGCCAATTCTACTAACTCGAATAATGCTGCTAAACGCCACCGTTCGCTTTGGCTGCTTTTTGGGCTTCCCATTAAATGAATAAGGCACCTAATAAGCTCCTGAAGCCATTATTTTAACTAAATTAATATAGAATTGAGAGCCAGAGGAAACTTGTAGGATCTATAGTAAATAAAAAATGCAATTCATCTAACTCCATCGGCTTCTTAGGGCAATCAACTTTGAATTGTTAGGTTCCAAAATCGAATGTTACACCCTAATGTACGGAATAGGTTTATATTAATTATTTGCCAATTCTACTAACATAAATATTGCTGCCAAACGTCACCGTTCGCTTTGGCTGCTTTTTGAGCTTCTCATTAATTGTATATGGCACCTAATAAGCTCCTGAAGCCATTATGTTAACTTAATTAATATAGATAGAGCTAGGATACTTGCACGAGTTATAGTAAATAAAATATACAATTTATCTAACTCTATCGGCGTCTTAGGGCAATCAACTTTGAATTGTTAGGTTCCAAAAATTGAATGTTACACCCTAATGTACGGAATAGGTTTATATTAATTATTTGCCAATTCTACTAACATAAATATTGCTGCCAAACGTCACCGTTCGCTTTGACTGCTTTTTGAGCTTCTCATTAATTGTATATGGCACCTAATAAGCTCCTGAAGCCATTATGTTAACTTAATTAATATAGATAGAGCTAGGATACTTGCACGAGTTATAGTAAATAAAATATACAATTTATCTAACTCCATCGGCGTCTTAGGGCAATCAACTTTGAATTGTTAGGTTCCAAAAATCTAATGTTACACCGTAATGTACGGAATAGCTTTATATTAATTATTTTCCAACTCTACTAATCAAATAATGCTGCTAAACGTCACCGTTCGCTTTTCTGCTTTTAGAGCTTCTCATTAATTGAATATGGCAGTTAGTAAGCTCCGGAAGCCATTATGTTAACTTAATTAAAATAGAAATGAGAGCTAGGAAACTTCCAAGATCTATGGTAAATAAAAAATACAATTTATCTAACTCCATCGGCGTCTTAGGGCAATCAACTTTGAATTGTTAGGTTCCAAAAATTGAATGTTACACCCTAATGTACGGAATAGCTTTACATTAATTATTTGCCAATTCTACTAACACAAATAATGCTTCTAAACGTCACCGTTCGCTTTGGCTGCTTTTTGAGCTTCTCATTAATTGAATATGGCACTTAATAAGCTCGAGAAGCGATTATGTTAACTTAATTAATATATATATATGAGAGCTAGGATACTTGCAGGATTTATAGTAAATAAAAAATACAATTTATCTAACTCCATCGGCGGCTTAGGGCAATCAGCTTGGAATTGTTAGGTTCCAATAATCGAATGTTACACACTAATGTACGGAATAGGTTTATATTAATTATTTGCCAATTCTACTAACACAAATAATGCTGCTAAACGTCACCGTTCGCTTTGGCTGCTTTTTGAGCTTCTCATTAATTGTATATGGCACTTCATTAGCTCCTGAAGCCATTATGTTAACTTAATTAATATAGATAGAGCTAGGATACTTGCAGGATTTATAGTAAATAAAAAATACAATTTATCTAACTCCATCGGCGTATTAGGGCAACCAACTTTGAATTGTTAGGTTCCAAAAATCGAATATTACACCCTAATGAATAGAATAGGTTTATATTAATCATTTGCCAATTCTACTAACTCGAATAATGCTGCTAAACGCCACCGTTCGCTTTGGCTGCTTTTTGGGCTTCCCATTAAATGAATAAGGCACCTAATAAGCTCCTGAAGCCATTATTTTAACTAAATTAATATAGAATTGAGAGCCAGGAAACTTGTAGGATCTATAGTAAATAAAAAATGCAATTCATCTAACTCCATCGGCTTCTTAGGGCAATCAACTTTGAATTGTTAGGTTCCAAAATCGAATGTTACACCGTAATGTACGGAATAGCTTTATATTAATTATTTTCCAACTCTACTAATCAAATAATGCTGCTAAACGTCACCGTTCGCTTTGGCTGCTTTTTGAGCTTCTCATTAATTGTATATGGCACTTCATTAGCTCCTGAAGCCATTATGTTAACTTAATTAATATAGATAGAGCTAGGATACTTGCAGGATTTATAGTAAATAAAAAATACAATTTATCTAACTCCATCGGCGTATTAGGGCAACCAACTTTGAATTGTTAGGTTCCAAAAATCGAATATTACACCCTAATGAATAGAATAGGTTTATATTAATCATTTGCCAATTCTACTAACTCGAATAATGCTGCTAAACGCCACCGTTCGCTTTGGCTGCTTTTTGGGCTTCCCATTAAATGAATAAGGCACCTAATAAGCTCCTGAAGCCATTATTTTAACTAAATTAATATAGAATTGAGAGCCAGGAAACTTGTAGGATCTATAGTAAATAAAAAATGCAATTCATCTAACTCCATCGGCTTCTTAGGGCAATCAACTTTGAATTGTTAGGTTCCAAAATCTAATGTTACACCGTAATGTACGGAATAGCTTTATATTAATTATTTTCCAACTCTACTAATCAAATAATGCTGCTAAACGTCACCGTTCGCTTTTCTGCTTTTAGAGCTTCTCATTAATTGAATATGGCAGTTAATAAGCTCCGGAAGCCATTATGTTAACTTAATTAAAATAGAAATGAGAGCTAGGAAACTTCCAAGATCTATGGTAAATAAAAAATACAATTTATCTAACTCCATCGGCGTCTTAGGGCAATCAACTTTGAATTGTTAGGTTCCAAAAATTGAATGTTACACCCTAATGTACGGAATAGCTTTACATTAATTATTTGCCAATTCTACTAACACAAATAATGCTTCTAAACGTCACCGTTCGCTTTGGCTGCTTTTTGAGCTTCTCATTAATTGAATATGGCACTTAATAAGCTCGAGAAGCGATTATGTTAACTTAATTAATATATATATATGAGAGCTAGGATACTTGCAGGATTTATAGTAAATAAAAAATACAATTTATCTAACTCCATCGGCGGCTTAGGGCAATCAGCTTGGAATTGTTAGGTTCCAATAATCGAATGTTACACACTAATGTACGGAATAGGTTTATATTAATTATTTGCCAATTCTACTAACACAAATAATGCTGCTAAACGTCACCGTTCGCTTTGGCTGCTTTTTGAGCTTCTCATTAATTGTATATGGCACTTCATTAGCTCCTGAAGCCATTATGTTAACTTAATTAATATAGATAGAGCTAGGATACTTGCAGGATTTATAGTAAATAAAAAATACAATTTATCTAACTCCATCGGCGTATTAGGGCAACCAACTTTGAATTGTTAGGTTCCAAAAATCGAATATTACACCCTAATGAATAGAATAGGTTTATATTAATCATTTGCCAATTCTACTAACTCGAATAATGCTGCTAAACGCCACCGTTCGCTTTGGCTGCTTTTTGGGCTTCCCATTAAATGAATAAGGCACCTAATAAGCTCCTGAAGCCATTATTTTAACTAAATTAATATAGAATTGAGAGCCAGGAAACTTGTAGGATCTATAGTAAATAAAAAATGCAATTCATCTAACTCCATCGGCTTCTTAGGGCAATCAACTTTGAATTGTTAGGTTCCAAAATCGAATGTTACACCGTAATGTACGGAATAGCTTTATATTAATTATTTTCCAACTCTACTAATCAAATAATGCTGCTAAACGTCACCGTTCGCTTTGGCTGCTTTTTGAGCTTCTCATTAATTGTATATGGCACTTCATTAGCTCCTGAAGCCATTATGTTAACTTAATTAATATAGATAGAGCTAGGATACTTGCAGGATTTATAGTAAATAAAAAATACAATTTATCTAACTCCATCGGCGTATTAGGGCAACCAACTTTGAATTGTTAGGTTCCAAAAATCGAATATTACACCCTAATGAATAGAATAGGTTTATATTAATCATTTGCCAATTCTACTAACTCGAATAATGCTGCTAAACGCCACCGTTCGCTTTGGCTGCTTTTTGGGCTTCCCATTAAATGAATAAGGCACCTAATAAGCTCCTGAAGCCATTATTTTAACTAAATTAATATAGAATTGAGAGCCAGGAAACTTGTAGGATCTATAGTAAATAAAAAATGCAATTCATCTAACTCCATCGGCTTCTTAGGGCAATCAACTTTGAATTGTTAGGTTCCAAAATCTAATGTTACACCGTAATGTACGGAATAGCTTTATATTAATTATTTTCCAACTCTACTAATCAAATAATGCTGCTAAACGTCACCGTTCGCTTTTCTGCTTTTAGAGCTTCTCATTAATTGAATATGGCAGTTAATAAGCTCCGGAAGCCATTATGTTAACTTAATTAAAATAGAAATGAGAGCTAGGAAACTTCCAAGATCTATGGTAAATAAAAAATACAATTTATCTAACTCCATCGGCGTCTTAGGGCAATCAACTTTGAATTGTTAGGTTCCAAAAATTGAATGTTACACCCTAATGTACGGAATAGCTTTACATTAATTATTTGCCAATTCTACTAACACAAATAATGCTTCTAAACGTCACCGTTCGCTTTGGCTGCTTTTTGAGCTTCTCATTAATTGAATATGGCACTTAATAAGCTCGAGAAGCGATTATGTTAACTTAATTAATATATATATATGAGAGCTAGGATACTTGCAGGATTTATAGTAAATAAAAAATACAATTTATCTAACTCCATCGGCGGCTTAGGGCAATCAGCTTGGAATTGTTAGGTTCCAATAATCGAATGTTACACACTAATGTACGGAATAGGTTTATATTAATTATTTGCCAATTCTACTAACACAAATAATGCTGCTAAACGTCACCGTTCGCTTTGGCTGCTTTTTGAGCTTCTCATTAATTGTATATGGCACTTCATTAGCTCCTGAAGCCATTATGTTAACTTAATTAATATAGATAGAGCTAGGATACTTGCAGGATTTATAGTAAATAAAAAATACAATTTATCTAACTCCATCGGCGTATTAGGGCAACCAACTTTGAATTGTTAGGTTCCAAAAATCGAATATTACACCCTAATGAATAGAATAGGTTTATATTAATCATTTGCCAATTCTACTAACTCGAATAATGCTGCTAAACGCCACCGTTCGCTTTGGCTGCTTTTTGGGCTTCCCATTAAATGAATAAGGCACCTAATAAGCTCCTGAAGCCATTATTTTAACTAAATTAATATAGAATTGAGAGCCAGGAAACTTGTAGGATCTATAGTAAATAAAAAATACAATTTATCTAACTCCATCGGCGGCTTAGGGCAATCAACTTTGAATTGTTAGGTTCCAAAAATCGAATGTTACACCCTAATGTACGGAATAGGTTTTATTAATTATTTGCCAATTCTACTAACACAAATAATGCTGTTAAACGTCACTGTTCGCTTTGGCTGCCTTTTGAGCTTCTCATTAATTGAATATGGCACCTAATAAGCTCCTGAAGCCCTTATGTTAACTTAATTAATATAGATATGAGAGCTAGGATACTTGCAGGATTTATAGTAAAAAAAAAATACAATTTATCTAACTCCATCGGCGTCTTAGGGCAACCAACTTTGAATTCTTAGGTTCCTAAAAACCGAATGTTAAACCGTAATGTACGGAATAGCTTTATATTAATTATTTGCCAATTCTACTAAAACAAATAAAGCTGCTAAACGTCACCGTTCGCTTTGGCTGCTTTTTGAGCTTCTCATTAATTGAATATGGCACCTAATAAGCTCCTGAAGCTATTATGTTAACTTAATTAATATAAATATGAGAGCTAGAATACTTGCAGGAGTTATAGTAAATAAAAAATACAATTTATCTAACTCCATCGGCGTCATAGGGCAACCAACTTTGAATTGTTAAGTTCCAAAAAATCGAATGTTACACCGTAATGTACGGAATGGCTCTATATTAATGATTTGCCATCTCTACTACCACAAATAATGCTGCTAAACGTCACCGTTCGCTTTGGCTGCCTTTTGAGCTTCCCATTAATTGAGTATGGCACCTAGTAAGCTTCTGAAGCCATTATTTTAACTAAATCAATATAGAATTGGGAGACAGGAAACTTGCAGGATTTATAGTAAATTAAAAATATAATATATCTAACTCCATCGGCGTCTTAGGGCAACCAACTTTGAATTGTTAAGTTCAGAAAAATCGAATGTTACACCGTAATGTACGGAATGGCTCTATATTAATGATTTGCCATCTCTACTACCACAAATAATGCTGCTAAACGTCACCGTTCGCTTTGGCTGCCTTTTGAGCTTCCCATTAATTGAGTATGGCACCTAATAAGCTCTTGAATCCATTATTTTAACTAATTTAATATAGATATAAGAGCTAGGAAACTTGCAGGATTTATAGTAAATAAACAATACAATTTATCTAACTCCATCGGCGGCTTAGGGCAATCAACTTTGAATTGTTAAGTTCCAAATATCGAATGTTACACCCTAATATACGGAATAGCTTTATATTAATTATTTGCCAATTCTACTAACACAAATAATGCTGCTAAACGTCACCGTTCGCTTTGGCTGCATTTTGAACTTCTCATTAATTGACTATGGCACCTAATAAGCTCCTGAAGCCATTATGTTAACTTAATTAATATAGATATGAGAGCTAGAATACTTGCAGGATTTATAGTAAATAAAAAATTCAATTTATATTAATAATATGCCAATTCTACTAACACAAATATGGCAGCTAAACGTCACTGTTCGCTTTGGCTGCGTTTTGAGCTTCCCATTAACTGCATATGGCACCTAATAAACTCTTGAAGCCATTATTTTATCTAAATTAATATAGAATTGAGAGGCAGGAAACTCGCAGGATTTTTAGTAAATAAAAAATACGATTTATCTAGCTCCATCGGCGTCTTAGGGCAACCAACTTTGAATTGTTAGGTTAATAAAAACCGAATGTTACACCGTAATGTACGGAATAGGTTTATATTAATAATTTGCCAATTCTACTAACACAAATAATGCTGCTAAACGTCACCGTTCGCTTTGGCTGCTTTTGGAGCTTCCCATTAATTGAATATGTCACCTAATAAGCTTCTGAAGCCACAATTTTAACTAAATTATTATAGAAATGAGAGCTAGGAAACTTACAGGTTTTATAGTAAATAAAAAATACAATATATCTAACTCCATTTGCGTCTTAGGGGAACCAACTTTGAATTGTTAGGTTCCAAAAAATCGATGATTACACCGTAATGTACGGAATTGCTTTTTATTAATGATTTGCCATTTCTACTACCACAAATAATGCTGCTAAAAGTCACCGTTCGCTTGGGCTGCTTTTTGAGCTACCCATTAATTGAATGTGGCACCTAATAAGCTCCTGAAGCCATTATGATAAATTAATGAGAGCTAGGAAACTTGCAGCATTTATAGTAAATAAAAAATACGATTTATCTAGCTCCATCGGCGTTTTAGGGCAACCAACTTTGAATTGTTAGGTTCCAAAAAATCCAATGTTACACCGTAATGTACGGAATTGCTTTATATTAATGATCTGCCATTTCCGCTGCCACAAATAATGCTGCTAAACGTCACCGTTTGCTTTGGCAGCTTTTTGAGCTACCCATTAATTGAATGTGGCACCTAATAAGCTCCTGAAGCCATTATGATAAATTAATGAGAGCTAGGAAACTTGCAGCATTTATAGTAAATGAAAAATACGATTTATCTAGCTCCATCGGCGTTTTAGGGCAACCAACTTTGAATTGTTAGGTTCCAAAAAATCGAATGTTACACCGTAATGTACGGAATTGCTTTATATTAATGATCTGCCATTTCCGCTGCCACAAATAATGCTGCTAAACGTCACCGTTTGCTTTGGCAGCTTTTTGAGCTTCCCATTAATTGAATGTGGCACCTAATAAGCTCATGAAGCCATTATGATAAATTAATGAGAGCTAGGAAACTTGCAGCATTTATAGTAAATAAAAAATACGATTTATCTAGCTCCATCGGCGTTTTAGGGCAACCAACTTTGAATTGTTAGGTTTCTAAAAACCGAATGTTACACCGTAATGTACGGAATAGCTTTTTATTAATAATTTGATAATTTTACTAACACAAAAAATGCTGTAAACGCCACCGTTCGATTTGGCTGCTTTTTGGGCTTGCCATTAAATGAATAAGGCACCTAATAAGCTCCTGAAGCCATTATTTTAACTAAATTAATATAGAATTGAGAGCCAGGAAACTTAAAGGATTTTTAGTAAATAAAAAATACGATTTATCTACCTCCATCGGCGTCTTAGGGCAACCAACTTTGAATTGTTAGGTTCCAAAAATCGAATGTTACACCGTAATCTACGGAATAGGTTTGTATTAATTATTTGCCAATTCTACTAACACAAATAATGCTGCTAAACGTCACTGTTCGCTTCGGCTGCGTTTTGAGCTTCCCATTAACTGCATATGGCACCTAATAAACTCTTGAAGCCATTATTTTTTCTAAATTAATATAGAATTGAGAGGCAGGAAACTCGCAGGATTTTTAGTAAATAAAAAATACGATTTATCTAGCTCCATCGGCGTCTTAGGGCAACCAACTTTGAATTGTTAGGTTAATAAAAACCGAATGTTACACCGTAATGTACGGAATAGGTTTATATTAATAATTTGCCAATTCTACTAACACAAATAATGCTGCTAAACGTCACCGTTCGCTTTGGCTGCTTTTGGAGCTTCCCATTAATTGAATATGTCACCTAATAAGCTTCTGAAGCCACAATTTTAACTAAATTATTATAGAAATGAGAGCTAGGAAACTTGCAGGTTTTATAGTAAATAAAAAATACAATATATCTAACTCCATTTGCGTCTTAGGGGAACCAACTTTGAATTGTTAGGTTCCAAAAAATCGATGATTACACCGTAATGTACGGAATTGCTTTTTATTAATGATTTGCCATTTCTACTACCACAAATAATGCTGCTAAAAGTCACCGTTCGCTTGGGCTGCTTTTTGAGCTTCCCATTAATTGAATGTGGCACCTAATAAGCTCCTGAACCCATTATGATAAATTAATGAGAGCTAGGAAACTTGCAGCATTTATAGTAAATAAAAAATACGATTTATCTAGCTCCATCGGCGTTTTAGGGCAAACCAACTTTGAATTGTTAGGTTTCTAAAAACCGAACGTTACACCGTAATGTACGGAATAGCTTTTTATTAATAATTTGATAATTTTACTAACACAAAAAAATGCTGTAAACGCCACCGTTCGATTTGGCTGCTTTTTGGGCTTGCCATTAAATGAATAAGGCACCTAATAAGCTCCTGAAGCCATTATTTTAACTAAATTAATATAGAATTGAGAGCCAGGAAACTTAAAGGATTTTTAGTAAATAAAAAATACGATTTATCTACCTCCATCGGCGTCTTAGGGCAACCAACTTTGAATTGTTAGGTTCCAAAAAATCGAATGTTACACCGTAATCTACGGAATAGGTTTGTATTAATTATTTGCCAATTCTACTAACACAAATAATGCTGCTAAACGTCACTGTTCGCTTTGGCTGCGTTTTGAGCTTCCCATTAACTGCATATGGCACCTAATAAACTCTTGAAGCCATTATTTTATCTAAATTAATATAGAATTGAGAGGCAGGAAACTCGCAGAATTTTTAGTAAATAAAAAATACGATTTATCTAGCTCCATCGGCGTCTTAGGGCAACCAACTTTGAATTGTTAGGTTAATAAAAACCGAATGTTACACCGTAATGTACGGAATAGGTTTATATTAATAATTTGCCAATTCTACTAACACAAATAATGCTGCTAAACGTCACCGTTCGCTTTGGCTGCTTTTGGAGCTTCCCATTAATTGAATATGTCACCTAATAAGCTTCTGAAGCCACAATTTTAACTATAAATTATTATAGAAATGAGAGCTAGGAAACTTGCAGGTTTTATAGTAAATAAAAAATACAATATATCTAACTCCATTTGCGTCTTAGGGGAACCAACTTTGAATTGTTAGGTTCCAAAAAATCGATGATTACACCGTAATGTACGGAATTGCTTTTTATTAATGATTTGCCATTTCTACTACCACAAATAATGCTGCTAAAAGTCACCGTTCGCTTGGGCTGCTTTTTGAGCTTCCCATTAATTGAATGTGGCACCTAATAAGCTCCTGAAGCCATTATGATAAATTAATGAGAGCTAGGAAACTTGCAGCATTTATAGTAAATAAAAAATACGATTTATCTAGCTCCATCGGCGTTTTAGGGCAACCAACTTTGAATTGTTAGGTTCCAAAAAAATCGAATGTTACACCGTAATGTACGGAATTGCTTTATATTAATGATCTGCCATTTCCGCTGCCACAAATAATGCTGCTAAACGTCACCGTTTGCTTTGGCAGCTTTTTGAGCTACCCATTAATTGAATGTGGCACCTAATAAGCTCCTGAAGCCATTATGATAAATTAATGAGAGCTAGGAAACTTGCAGCATTTTTAGTAAATGAAAAATACGATTTATCTAGCTCCATCGGCGTTTTAGGGCAACCAACTTTGAATTGTTAGGTTCCAAAAAATCGAATGTTACACCGTAATGTACGGAATTGCTTTATATTAATGATCTGCCATTTCCGCTGCCACAAATAATGCTGCTAAACGTCACCGTTTGCTTTGGCAGCTTTTTGAGCTTCCCATTAATTGAATGTGGCACCTAATAAGCTCATGAAGCCATTATGATAAATTAATTGAGAGCTAGGAAACTTGCAGCATTTATAGTAAATAAAAAATACGATTTATCTAGCTCCATCGGCGTTTTAGGGCAACCAACTTTGAATTGTTAGGTTTCTAAAAACCGAATGTTACACCGTAATGTACGGAATAGCTTTTTATTAATAATTTGATAATTTTACTAACACAAAAAATGCTGTAAACGCCACCGTTCGATTTGGCTGATTTTTGGGCTTGCCATTAAATGAATAAGGCACCTAATAAGCTCCTGAAGCCATTATTTTAACTAAATTAATATAGAATTGAGAGCCAGGAAACTTAAAGGATTTTTAGTAAATAAAAAATACGATTTATCTACCTCCATCGGCGTCTTAGGGCAACCAACTTTGAATTGTTAGGTTCCAAAAATCGAATGTTACACCGTAATCTACGGAATAGGTTTGTATTAATTATTTGCCAACTCTACTAACACAAATAATGCTGCTAAACGTCACCGTTTGCTTTGGCTGCTTTTTGAGCTTCTCATTAATTGAATATGGCACCTAATAAGCTCCTGAAGCCATTATGTTAACTTAATTAATATAGATATGAGAGCTAGGATACTTGCAGGAGTTATTATAGTAAATAAAAAATGCAATTGATCTAACTCCATCGGCGTCTTAGGGCAACCAACTTTGAATCCTTAGGTTCCAAAAATAGAATGTTACACCGTAATGTACGGAATAGGTTTATATTAACTATTTGCCAACTCTACTAACACAAATAATGCTGCTAAATGTCGCCGTTCGCTTTGGCTGCTTTTTGAGCTTCTTATTAATTGAGTATGGCACTTAATAAGCTCATGAAGCCATTATGTTAACTTAATTAATATAGATATGAGAGTTAGGATACTTGCAGTATTTATAGTAAATAAAAAATACAATTTATCTAATTCTATCGGCGGCTTAGTGCAATCAACTTTGAATTGTTAAGTTCCAAAAATCGAATGTTACACCCTAATGTACGGAATAGCTTTATATTAATTATTTGCCAATTCTACTAACACAAATAATGCTGCTAAACGTCAGCGTTCGCTTTGGTTGCTTTCTGAGCTTCCCATTAATTGAATATGGCACCTAATAAGCTCCTGAAGCCATTATGTTAACTTTATTAATATAGATATGAGAGCTAGGATACTTGCAGGAGTTATTATAGCAAATAAAAAATGCAATTTATCTAACTCCATCGGCGTCTTAGGGCAACCAACTTTGAATTCTTAGGTTCCAAAAATCGAATGTTACACCGTAATGTACGGAATAGCTTTATATTAATTATTTGCCAATTCTACTAACACAAATAATGCTGCTAAACGTCACCGTTCGCTTTGGCTGCTTTTTGAGCTTCTCATTAATTGAATATGGCACTTAATAAGCTCCTGAAGCCATTATGTTATCTTAATTAATATAGATATGAGAGCTAGGATACTTGCAGGATTTATAGTAAATAAAAAATACAATTTATCTAACTCCATCTGCGGCTTAGGGCAATCAACTTTGAATTGTTAGGTTCCAAATATCAAATGTTACACCATAATGTACGGAATAGCTTTATATTAATTATTTTCCAATTCTACTAACACAAATAATGCTGCTAAACGTCACCGTTTGCTTTGGCTGCTTTTTGAGCTTCTCATTAATTGAATATGGCACCTAATAAGCTCCTGAAGCCATTATGTAAACTTAATTAATATAGATATGAGAGCTAAGATACTTGCAGGATTTATAGTAAATAAAAAATACAATTTATCTAAGTCCATCGGCGGCTTAGGGCAATCAACTTTGAATTGTTAGGTTCCAAATATCAAATGTTACACCCTAATGTACGGAATAGCTTTATATTAATTATTTTCCAATTCTACTATCACAAATAATGCTGCTAAACGTCACCGTTCGCTTTAGCTGCTTTTTGAGCTTCTCATTAATTGAATATGGCACCTAATAAGCTCCTGGAGCCATTATGTTAACTTAATTAATATAGATATGAGAGCTAGGATCCTTGCAGGAGTTATTATAGTAAATAAAAAATCCAATTTATCTAACTCCATCGGCGTCTTAGGACAACCAACTTTGAATTCTTAGGTTCCAAAAATCGAATGTTACACCGTAATGTACGGAATAGCTTTATATTAATTATTTGCCAATTCTACTAACACAAATAATGCTGCTAAACGTCACCGTTCGCTTTGGCTGCTTTTTGAGCTTCTCATTAATTGAATATGGCACTTAATAAGCTCCTGAAGCCATTATGTTAACTAAATTAATATAGATATGAGAGCTAGGATACTTGCATAATTTATAGTAAATAAAAAATACAATTTATATAATTCTATTGGCGGCTTAGTGCAATCAACTTTGAATTGCTAGGTTCCAAAAATCGAATGTTACACCCTAATGTACGGATTAATTATTTGCCAATTCTACTATCACAAATAATGCTGCTAAACGTCAGCGTTCGCTTTGGTTGCTTTCTGAGCTTCCCGTTAATTGAATATGGCACCTAATAAGCTCCTGAAGCCATTATGTTAACTTAATTAATATAGATATGAAAGCTAGGATACATGCAGGAGTTATAGTAAATAAAATATACAATTTATCTAACTCCATCGGCGTCTTAGAGCAACCAACTTTGAATTGTTAGTTTCCTAATGTTACACCGTAATGTACGGAATAGCTTTATATTAATTATTTGCCAATTCTACTAACACAAATAATGCTGCTAAACGTTACCGTTCGCTTTGGCTGCTTTTTGAGCTTCTCATTAATTGAATATGGCACTTAATAAGCTCCTGAAGCCATTATGTTATCTTAATTAATATAGATATGAGAGCCAGGATACTTGCAGGATTTATAGTAAATAAAAAATGCAATTTATCTAACTCCATCGGCGGCTTAGGGCAATCAACTTTGAATTGTTAGGTTCCAAATATCAAATGTTACACCATAATGTACGGAATAGCTTTATATTAATTATTTTCCAATTCTACTAACACAAATAATGCTGCTAAACGTCACCGTTTGCTTTGGCTGCTTTTTGAGCTTCTCATTAATTGAATATGGCACCTAATAAGCTCCTGAAGCCATTATGTAAACTTAATTAATATAGATATGAGAGCTAGGATACTTGCAGGATTTATAGTAAATAAAAAATACAATTTATCTAACTCCGTCGGCGGCTTAGGGCAATCAACTTTGAATTTTTAGGGTCCAAATATCAAATGTTACACCCTATTGTACGGAATAGCTTTATATTAATTATTTTCCAATTCTACTATCACAAATAATGCTGCTAAACGTCACCGTTCGCTTTGGCTGCTTTTTGAGCTTCTCATTAATTGAATATGGCACCTAATAAGCTCCTGAAGCCATTATGTTAACTTAATTAATATAGATATGAGAGCTAGGATACTTGCAGGATTTATAGTAAATAAAAAAAATACAATTTATCTAATTTTATCGGCGGCTTAGTGCAATCAACTTTGAATTGTTAGGTTCCAAAAATCGAATGTTACACCGTAATGTACGGAATAGGGTTATATTAATTATTTGCCAATTCTACTATAACAAATAATGCTGCTAAACGTCAGCGTTCGCTTTGGTTGCTTTCTGAGCTTCCCATTAATTGAATATGGCACCCAATAAGCTCCTGAAGCCATTATGTTAACTTAATTAATATAAATATGAGAGCTAGGATACTTGCAGGAGTTATTATAGTAAATAAAAAATGCAATTTATTTAACTCCATCGGCGTCTTAGGGCAACCAACTTTGAATTCTTAGGTTCCTAAAAACCGAATGTTACACCGTAATGTACGGAATAGCTTTATATTAATTTTTTGCAAATTCTACTAACACAAATAATGCTGCTAAACGTCAGCGTTCGCTTTGGTTGCTTTCTGAGCTTTCCATTAATTGAATATGGCACCCAATAAGCTCCTGAAGCCATTATGTTAACTTAATTAATATAAACATGGGAGCTAGGATACTTGCAGGAGTATTAGTAAATAAAAAATACAATTTATCTAACTCCATCGGCGTCTTAGGGCAACCAACTTTGAATTCATAGGTTCCTAAAAACCGAATGTTACACCGTAATGTACGGAATAGCTTTATATTAATTATTTGCCAATTCTACTAACACAAATAATGCTGCTAAACGTCACCGTTCGCTTTGGCTGCTTTTTGAGCTTTTCATTAATTGAATATAGCACTTAATAAGCTCCTGAAGCCATTATGTTAACTTAATTAATATAAATATGGGAGCTAGGATACTTGCAGGAGTATTAGTAAATAAAAAATACAATTTATCTAACTCCATCGGCTTCTTAGGGCAACCAACTTTGAATTCTTAGGTTCCTAAAACCCGAATGTTACACCGTAATGTACGGAATAGCTTTATATTAATTATTTGCCAATTCTACTAACACAAATAATGCTGCTAAACGTCACCGTTCGCTTTGGCTGCTTTTTGAGCTTCTCATTAATTGAATATGGCACCTAATAAGCTCCTGAGGCCATTATGTTAACTTAATTAATATAAATATGGGAGCTAGGATACTTGCAGGAGTATTAGTAAATAAAAAATACAATTTATCTAACTCCATCGGCGTCTTAGGGCAACCAACTTTGAATTCTTAGGTTCCTAAAAACCGAATGTTACACCGTAATGTACGGAATAGCTTTATTATATTATTTGCCAATTCTACTAACACAAATAATGCCGCTAAACGTCACCGTTCGCTTTGGCTGCTTTTTGAGCTTCTCATTAATTGAATATGGCACTTAATAAGCTCCTGAATCCATTATGTTATCTTAATTAATATAGATATGAGAGCTAGGATACTTGCAGGATTTATAGTAAATAAAAAATACAATTTATCTAACTCCATTGGTGGCTTAGGGCAATCAACTTTGAATTGTTAGGTTCCAAATATCAAATGTTACACCATAATGTACGCAATAGCTTTATATTAATTATTTTCCAATTCTACTAACACAAATAATGCTGCTAAACGTCACCGTTTGCTTTGGCTGCTTTTTGAGCTTCTCATTAATTGAATATGGCACCTAATAAGCTCCTGAAGCCATTATGTTAACTTAATTAATATAGATATGAGAGGTAAGATACTTGCAGGATTTATAGTAAATAAAAAATACAATTTATCTAACTCCATCGGCGGCTTAGGGCAATCAACTTTGAATTGTTAGGTTCCAAATATCAAATGTTACACCCTAATGTACGGAATAGCTTTATATTAATTATTTTCCAATTCTACTATCACAAATAATGCTGCTCAACGTCACCGTTTGCTTTGGCTGCTTTTTGAGCTACTCATTAATTGAATATGGCACTTAATAAGCTCCTGAAGCCATTATGTTCACTTAATTAATATAGATATGAGAGCTAGGATACTTGCAGGAGTTATTATAGTAAATAAAAAATGCAATTTATCTAACTCCATCGGCGTCTTAGGGCAACCAACTTTGAATTCTTAGGTTTCAAAAATCGAATGTTACACCGTAATGTACGGAATAGCTTTATATTAATTATTTGCCAATTCTACTAACACAAATAATGCTGCTAAACGTCACCGTTCGCTTTGGCTGCTTTTTGAGCTTCTCATTAATTGAATATGGCACTTAATAACCTCCTGAAGCCATTATGTTAACTTAATTAATATAGATATGAGAGCTAGGATACTTGCAAGATTTATAGTAAATAAAAAAAATACAATTTATCTAATTCTATCGGCGGCTTAGTGCAATCAACTTTGAATTGTTAGGTCCAAAAATCGAATGTTACACCCTAATGTACGGAATAGGTTTATATTAATTATTTGCCAATTCTACTCTAACAAATAATGCTGCTAAACGTCAGCGTTCGCTTTGGTTGCTTTCTGAGCTTCCCATTAATTGAATATGGCACCTAATAAGCTCCTGAAGCCATTATGTTAACTTAATTAATATAGATATGAGAGCTAGGATACTTGCAGGAGTTATTATAGTAAATAAAAAATGCAATTTATCTAACTCCATCGGCGTCTTAGGGCAACCAACTTTGAATTCTTAGGTTCCTAAAAACCGATTGTTACACCGTAATGTACGGAATTGCTTTATATTAATTATTTGCCAATTCTACTAACACAAATAATGCTGCTAAACGTCAGCGTTCGCTTTGGCTACTTTTTGAGCTTCTCATTAATTGAATATAGCACTTAATAAGCTCCTGAAGCCATTATGTTAACTTAATTAATATAAATATGGGAGCTAGGATACTTGCAGGAGTATTAGTAAATAAATAATACAATTTATCTAACTCCATCGGCGTCTTAGGGCAACCAACTTTGAAATCTTAGGTCCTAAGAACCGAATGTTACACCGTAATGTACGGAATAGCTTTACATTAATTATTTGCCAATTCTACTAACACAAATAATGCTGCCAAACGTCAGCGTTCGCTTTGGCTGCTTTTTGAGCTCTCATTAATTGAATATAGCACTTAATAAGCTCCTGAAGCCATTATGTTAACTTAATTAATATAAATATGGGAGCTAGGATACTTGCAGGAGTATTAGTAAATAAAAAATACAATTTATCTAACTCCATCGGCGTCTTAGGGCAACCAACTTTGAATTCTTAGGTTCCTAAAAACCGAATGTTACACCGTAATGTACGGAATAGCTTTATATTAATTATTTGCCAATTCTACTAACACAAATAATGCTGCTCAACGTCACCGTTCGCTTTGGCTGCTTTTTGAGCAACTCATTAATTGAATATGGCACCTAATAAGCTCCTGAAGCCATTATGTTAACTTAATTAATGTAGATATGAGCTAGGATACTTGCAGGAGTTATTATAGTAAATAAAAAATGCAATTTATCTAACTCCATCGGCGTCTTAGGGCAACCAACTTTGAATTCTTAGGTTCCAAAAATCGAATGTTACACCGTAATGTACGGAATAGCTTTATATTTATTATTTGCCAATTCTACTAACACAAATAATGCTGCTAAACGTCACCGTTCGCTTTGGCTGCTTTTTGAGCTTCTCATTAATTGAATATGGCACTTAATAAGCTCCTGAAGCCATTATGTTAACTTAATTAATATAGATATGAGAGCTAGGATACTTGCAGGAGTTATTATAGTAAATAAAAAATGCAATTGATCTAACTCCATCGGCGTCTTAGGGCAACCAACTTTGAATTCTTAGGTTCCAAAAATAGAATGTTACACCGTAATGTACGGAATAGGTTTATATTAACTATTTGCCAACTCTACTAACTCAAATAATGCTGCTAAATGTCCGCCGTTCGTTTGGCTGCTTTTTGAGCTTCTTATTAATTGAGTATGGCACTTAATAAGCTCCTGAAGCCATTATGTTAACTTAATTAATATAGATATGAGAGTTAGGATACTTGCAGTATTTATAGTAAATAAAAAATACAATTTATCTAATTCTATCGGCCGGCTTAGTGCAATCAACTTTGAATTGTTAAGTTCCAAAAATCGAATGTTACACCCTAATGTACGGAATAGCTTTATATTAATATTTGCCAATTCTACTAACACAAATAATGCTGCTAAACGTCAGCGTTCGCTTTGGTTGCTTTCTGAGCTTCCCATTAATTGAATATGGCACCTAATAAGCTCCTGAAGCCATTATGTTAACTTTATTAATATAGATATGAGAGCTAGGATACTTGCAGGAGTTATTATAGCAAATAAAAAATGCAATTTATCTAACTCCATCGGCGTCTTAGGGCAACCAACTTTGAATTCTTAGGTTCCAAAAATAGAATGTTACACCGTAATGTACGGAATAGCTTTATATTAATTATTTGCCAATTCTACTAACACAAATAATGCTGCTAAACGTCACCGTTCGCTTGGCTGCTTTTTGAGCTTCTCATTAATTGAAGATGGCACTTAATAAGCTCCTGAAGCCATTATGTTATCTTAATTAATATAGATATGAGAGCTAGGATACTTGCAGGATTTATAGTAAATAAAAAATACAATTTATCTAACTCCATCTGCGGCTTAGGGCAATCAACTTTGAATTGTTAGGTTCCAAATATCAAATGTTACACATAATGTACGGAATAGCTTTATATTAATTATTTTCCAATTCTACTAACACAAATAATGCTGCTAAACGTCACCGTTTGCTTTGGCTGCTTTTTGAGCTTCTCATTAATTGAATATGGCACCTAATAAGCTCCTGAAGCCATTATGTAAACTTAATTAATATAGATATGAGAGCTAAGATACTTGCAGGATTTATAGTAAATAAAAAATACAATTTATCTAAGTCCATCGGCGGCTTAGGGCAATCAACTTTGAATTGTTAGGTTCCAAATATCAAATGTTACACCCTAATGTACGGAATAGCTTTATATTAATTATTTTCCAATTCTACTATCACAAATAATGCTGCTAAACGTCACCGTTCGCTTTAGCTGCTTTTGAGCTTCTCATTAATTGAATATGGCACCTAATAAGCTCCTGGAGCCATTATGTTAACTTAATTAATATAGATATGAGAGCTAGGATCCTTGCAGGAGTTATTATAGTAAATAAAAAATCCAATTTATCTAACTCCATCGGCGTCTTAGGACAACCAACTTTGAATTCTTAGGTTCCAAAAATCGAATGTTACACCGTAATGTACGGAATAGCTTTATATTAATTATTTGCCAATTCTACTAACACAAATAATGCTGCTAAACGTCACCGTTCGCTTTGGCTGCTTTTTGAGCTTCTCATTAATTGAATATGGCACTTAATAAGCTCCTGAAGCCATTATGTTAACTAAATTAATATAGATATGAGAGCTAGGATACTTGCATAATTTATAGTAAATAAAAAATACAATTTATATAATTCTATTGGCGGCTTAGTGCAATCAACTTTGAATTGCTAGGTTCCAAAAATCGAATGTTACACCCTAATGTACGGATTAATTATTTGCCAATTCTACTATCACAAATAATGCTGCTAAACGTCAGCGTTCGCTTTGGTTGCTTTCTGAGCTTCCCGTTAATTGAATATGGCACCTAATAAGCTCCTGAAGCCATTATGTTAACTTAATTAATATAGATATGAAAGCTAGGATACATGCAGGAGTTATAGTAAATAAAATATACAATTTATCTGAACTCCATCGGCGTCTTAGAGCAACCAACTTTGAATTGTTAGTTTCCTAAAAACCGAATGTTACACCGTAATGTACGGAATAGCTTTATATTAATTATTTGCCAATTCTACTAACACAAATAATGCTGCTAAACGTTACCGTTCGCTTTGGCTGCTTTTTGAGCTTCTCATTAATTGAATATGGCACTTAATAAGCTCCTGAAGCCATTATGTTATCTTAATTAATATAGATATGAGAGCCAGGATACTTGCAGGATTTATAGTAAATAAAAAATGCAATTTATCTAACTCCATCGGCGGCTTAGGGCAATCAACTTTGAATTGTTAGGTTCCAAATATCAAATGTTACACCATAATGTACGGAATAGCTTTATATTAATTATTTTCCAATTCTACTAACACAAATAATGCTGCTAAACGTCACCGTTTGCTTTGGCTGCTTTTTGAGCTTCTCATTAATTGAATATGGCACCTAATAAGCTCCTGAAGCATTATGTAACTTAATTAATATAGATATGAGAGCTAGGATACTTGCAGGATTTATAGTAAATAAAAAATACAATTTATCTAACTCCGTCGGCGGCTTAGGGCAATCAACTTTGAATTTTTAGGGTCCAAATATCAAATGTTACACCCTATTGTACGGAATAGCTTGATATTAATTATTTCCAATTCTACTATCACAAATAATGCTGCTAAACGTCACCGTTCGCTTTGGCTGCTTTTTGAGCTTCTCATTAATTGAATATGGCACCTAATAAGCTCCTGAAGCCATTATGTTAACTTAATTAATATAGATATGAGAGCTAGGATACTTGCAGGATTTATAGTAAATAAAAAAAATACAATTTATCTAATTTTATCGGCGGCTTAGTGCAATCAACTTTGAATTGTTAGGTTCCAAAAATCGAATGTTACACCGTAATGTACGGAATAGGGTTATATTAATTATTTGCCAATTCTACTATAACAAATAATGCTGCTAAACGTCAGCGTTCGCTTTGGTTGCTTTCTGAGCTTCCCATTAATTGAATATGGCACCCAATAAGCTCCTGAAGCCATTATGTTAACTTAATTAATATAAATATGAGAGCTAGGATACTTGCAGGAGTTATTATAGTAAATAAAAAATGCAATTTATTTAACTCCATCGGCGTCTTAGGGCAACCAACTTTGAATTCTTAGGTTCCTAAAAACCGAATGTTACACCGTAATGTACGGAATAGCTTTATATTAATTTTTTGCAAATTCTACTAACACAAATAATGCTGCTAAACGTCAGCGTTCGCTTTGGTTGCTTTCTGAGCTTTCCATTAATTGAATATGGCACCCAATAAGCTCCTGAAGCCATTATGTTAACTTAATTAATATAAACATGGGAGCTAGGATACTTGCAGGAGTATTAGTAAATAAAAAATACAATTTATCTAACTCCATCGGCGTCTTAGGGCAACCAACTTTGAATTCATAGGTTCCTAAAAACCGAATGTTACACCGTAATGTACGGAATAGCTTTATATTAATTATTTGCCAATTCTACTAACACAAATAATGCTGCTAAACGTCACCGTTCGCTTTGGCTGCTTTTTGAGCTTTTCATTAATTGAATATAGCACTTAATAAGCTCCTGAAGCCATTATGTTAACTTAATTAATATAAATATGGGAGCTAGGATACTTGCAGGAGTATTAGTAAATAAAAAATACAATTTATCTAACTCCATCGGCTTCTTAGGGCAACCAACTTTGAATTCTTAGGTTCCTAAAACCCGAATGTTACACCGTAATGTACGGAATAGCTTTATATTAATTATTTGCCAATTCTACTAACACAAATAATGCTGCTAAACGTCACCGTTCGCTTTGGCTGCTTTTTGAGCTTCTCATTAATTGAATAAGGCACCTAATAAGCTCCTGAGGCCATTATGTTAACTTAATTAATATAAATATGGGAGCTAGGATACTTGCAGGAGTATTAGTAAATAAAAAAATACAATTTATCTAACTCCATCGGCGTCTTAGGGCAACCAACTTTGAATTCTTAGGTTCCTAAAAACCGAATGTTACACCGTAATGTACGGAATAGCTTTATTATATTATTTGCCAATTCTACTAACACAAATAATGCCGCTAAACGTCACCGTTCGTTTTGGCTGCTTTTTGAGCTTCTCATTAATTGAATATGGCACTTAATAAGCTCCTGAATCCATTATGTTATCTTAATTAATATAGATATGAGAGCTAGGATACTTGCAGGATTTATAGTAAATAAAAAATACAATTTATCTAACTCCATTGCGGCTTAGGGCAATCAACTTTGAATTGTTAGGTTCCAAATATCAAATGTTACACCATAATGTACGCAATAGCTTTATATTAATTATTTTCCAATTCTACTAACACAAATAATGCTGCTAAACGTCACCGTTTGCTTTGGCTGCTTTTTGAGCTTCTCATTAATTGAATATGGCACCTAATAAGCTCCTGAAGCCATTATGTTAACTTAATTAATATAGATATGAGAGGTAAGATACTTGCAGGATTTATAGTAAATAAAAAATACAATTTATCTAACTCCATCGGCGGCTTAGGGCAATCAACTTTGAATTGTTAGGTTCCAAATATCAAATGTTACACCCTAATGTACGGAATAGCTTTATATTAATTATTTTCCAATTCTACTATCACAAATAATGCTGCTCAACGTCACCGTTTGCTTGGCTGCTTTTTGAGCTACTCATTAATTGAATATGGCACTTAATAAGCTCCTGAAGCCATTATGTTAACTTAATTAATATAGATATGAGAGCTAGGATACTTGCAGGAGTTATTATAGTAAATAAAAAATGCAATTTATCTAACTCCATCGGCGTCTTAGGGCAACCAACTTTGAATTCTTAGGTTTCAAAAATCGAATGTTACACCGTAATGTACGGAATAGCTTTATATTAATTATTTGCCAATTCTACTAACACAAATAATGCTGCTAAACGTCACCGTTCGCTTTGGCTGCTTTTTGAGCTTCTCATTAATTGAATATGGCACTTAATAAGCTCCTGAAGCCATTATGTTAACTTAATTAATATAGATATGAGAGCTAGGATACTTGCAGGATTTATAGTAAATAAAAAAAATACAATTTATCTAATTCTATCGCGGCTTAGTGCAATCAACTTTGAATTGTTAGGTTCCAAAAATCGAATGTTACACCCTAATGTACGGAATAGGTTTATATTAATTATTTGCCAATTCTACTCTAACAAATAATGCTGCTAAACGTCAGCGTTCGCTTTGGTTGCTTTCTGAGCTTCCCATTAATTGAATATGGCACCTAATAAGCTCCTGAAGCCATTATGTTAACTTAATTAATATAGATATGAGAGCTAGGATACTTGCAGGAGTTATTATAGTAAATAAAAAATGCAATTTATCTAACTCCATCGGCGTCTTAGGGCAACCAACTTTGAATTCTTAGGTTCCTAAAAACCGATTGTTACACCGTAATGTACGGAATTGCTTTATATTAATTATTTGCCAATTCTACTAACACAAATAATGCTGCTAAACGTCAGCGTTCGCTTTGGCTACTTTTTGAGCTTCTCATTAATTGAATATAGCACTTAATAAGCTCCTGAAGCCATTATGTTAACTTAATTAATATAAATATGGGAGCTAGGATACTTGCAGGAGTATTAGTAAATAAATAATACAATTTATCTAACTCCATCGGCGTCTTAGGGCAACCAACTTTGAAATCTTAGGTTCCTAAGAACCGAATGTTACACCGTAATGTACGGAATAGCTTTACATTAATTATTTGCCAATTCTACTAACACAAATAATGCTGCCAAACGTCAGCGTTCGCTTTGGCTGCTTTTTGAGCTTCTCATTAATTGAATATAGCACTTAATAAGCTCCTGAAGCCATTATGTTAACTTAATTAATATAAATATGGGAGCTAGGATACTTGCAGGAGTATTAGTAAATAAAAAATACAATTTATCTAACTCCATCGGCGTCTTAGGGCAACCAACTTTGAATTCTTAGGTTCCTAAAAACCGAATGTTACACCGTAATGTACGGAATAGCTTTATATTAATTATTTGCCAATTCTACTAACACAAATAATGCTGCTCAACGTCACCGTTCGCTTTGGCTGCTTTTTGAGCAACTCATTAATTGAATATGGCACCTAATAAGCTCCTGAAGCCATTATGTTAACTTAATTAATGTAGATATGAGAGCTAGGATACTTGCAGGAGTTATTATAGTAAATAAAAAATGCAATTTATCTAACTCCATCGGCGTCTTAGGGCAACCAACTTTGAATTCTTAGGTTCCAAAAATCGAATGTTACACCGTAATGTACGGAATAGCTTTATATTTATTATTTGCCAATTCTACTAACACAAATAATGCTGCTAAACGTCACCGTTCGCTTTGGCTGCTTTTTGAGCTTCTCATTAATTGAATATGGCACTTAATAAGCTCCTGAAGTCATTATGTTAACTTAATTAATATAGATATGAGAGCTAGGATACTTGCAGGATTTATAGTAAATAAAAAAAAATACAATTTATCTAATTCTATCGGCGGCTTAGTGCAATCAACTTTGAATTGTTAGGTTCCAAAAATCGAATGTTACACCCTAATGTACGGAATAGGTTTATATTAATTATTTGCCAATTCTACTATAACAAATAATGCTGCTAAACGTCAGCGTTCGCTTAGGTTGCTTTCTGAGCTTCCCATTAATTGAATATGGCACCTAATAAGCTTCTGAAGCCATTATGTTAACTTAATTAATATAGATATGAGAGCTAGGATACTTGCAGGAGTTATTATAGTAAATAAAAAATGCAATTATCTAACTCCATCGGCGTCTTAGGGCAACCAACTTTGAATTCTTTGGTTCCTAAAAACCGATTGTTACACCGTAAAGTACGGAATTGCTTTATATTAATTATTTGCCAATTCTACTAACACAAATAATGCTGCTAAACGTCACCGTTCGCTTTGGCTGCTTTTTGAGCTTCTCATTAATTGAATATAGCACTTAATAAGCTCCTGAAGCCATTATGTTAACCTAATTAATATAAATATGGGAGCTAGGATACTTGCAGGAGTATTAGTAAATAAAAAATACAATTTATCTAACTCATCGGCGTCTTAGGGCAACCAACTTTGAATTCTAGGTTCCTAAGAACCGAATGTTACACCGTAATGTACGAATAGCTTTATATTAATTATTTGCCAATTCTACTAACACAAATAATGCTGCTAAACGTCAGCGTTCGCTTTGGCTGCTTTTTGAGCTTCTCATTAATTGAATATAGCACTTAATAAGCTCCTGAAGCCATTATGTTAACTTAATTAATATAAATATGGGAGCTAGGATACTTGCTAGGAGTATTAGTAAATAAAAAATACAATTTATCTAACTTCATCGGCGT